>SZWC01007104.1:85626-99590 GCA_023375785.1 Penium margaritaceum | reverse complement strand
TCCATAATCTCACACAAGGGAGGAAATCAGCCTAGCAATCAGGCTGACCACTCACACACGACCTAGAGAGCTAGAGAATGCTCTCATGGCACACTCCTAGTGGTCACATAATCCACAAACCCATGGAGAATCGCCATGTGTCCATGGCTAGCACACAAGGATCTCACCTCACCTAAAAAGTAAGGAGAGGTACCTTTATCCTAGTCAGCACACTCTGACAAGGCAATCCTAAGACCAAGGACCTTTTTGGATATTTCTCCCATCAGGTCTTGACCCTGGACCTCTTGCCTTTTTCTTTTCTCAGGCTAAGGCATGGAGCCATCACCCATGCCCACCCAGACATCGACGGTCCATGACCCTCGAAACTTCGAAAATTCATATCTCCGAATCCGACCGTTGGATCGGCCTCAAACTTGGACCGTAGACATTTTGCCACCTGATCTTTCCAATGGTGAAGTCAGATCGGCGATCGGAGCAGGCATCTGGTACTTTCCTGGAACTTGCTCCTGTGGACCTGAAACTGAGCCAGATGGCTCCTTTCCCAACACAGCGACGGTAGAAACTTCCCCCCCGGGCGGCCCAAGCCGATGCCGAACAAAATGGCAGAACAGGAGGCACCTGATGGACCCTGAGGAGATCCAGCAGGGCCAATGCCTGGACAGAGCCGTACGGCATATGGGTGAGGTACCATCAGGGAGCCGCCTGCTCGGACACATGTGGGATCGAAACCCCACACATGGCCGGGACCCGTGGTGGGCCGACATGGGCAGCCCACAATCGGTTTCTTGACCACACATTGGGAGCGGCGAGATAAAAAGTGGAACAAGAATACGAAAGCAGAACGTGTGGCCCCCAGGGCAGCCGGAGTGTGGCGGGTAGCGAAGAGCAAGCCGCACTCGACAGTTTGTCGAGATGCGAGGAGCGAGCCGAGAGAGAGGGGCAGAAGCGGTGACGAAGGAGCGGAGAGAGGCGCAGGTACCACGCACGGCCACCGGGTCCAACGCCTCATGTGGGGGGAAGGATATGCGGAGAGCGCAAGAGATGACAGAGCGAGAGAGAGAGAGGGGCGGGGCGGCCAACCGCAACCCGCGTCCGTGCCAACGCCTCATGTGGTGGGCACGAAAATGGGAGGGGAGAGCGGCTTTGCCGGCGGTCATCTTCGTCCATCCTGACGCCTCATATGGAGGGGATGGAAGAAGAGGACCGAGAGGAGACAGGAGCAGAGAGAGAGAGTAAGCCGAGACTAGCGCAGAGGGCAGCATGGCGGTCAGCAGAAAGCGGCTTGGTGAAGATGTCAGCCGACTGCTGCTCGGTAGGAATGTAGAACATGCGAACCTCACCGTCGGCAACCGCGTCACGGACGTAGTGATACTGCCGGCGAACGTGTTTGGTGCGATCATGGAGAACGGGATCCTCGGAGAGGGCAATGGCGCCCTCGTTGTCGCAGTTGATAGTGGTAGGTGCGAGTTGATCGAAACCAAGTTCGGAAAGAAGCATGCGAAGCCAGACAGCTTCACGAGTAGCTTCGCTCTCGGCAATATATTCAGCTTTAGTGGAAGAAAGAGCCACCACGGATTGCTTCTTGGAGCGCCAACTGACGGGGCCTCCATTGAGAAGGAAGACGTAGCCAGACGTTGATCGACTGGTGGCGTGATCACCGGAGAGGTCCGCATCGCAGAAGCCGTGAAGAATATTATCACCGCTGGAAGAGTACCGAATGCCGAGGTCAGCGGTGGAGCGCAAGTAGCGAACACTGCGTTTGGCTGCAATGAGATGAGCGGCAGTGGTGTTCTGGCAGCCTTGGCTGAGGATGCCGACTGCATAGGAGAGATCAGGACAGGTGGCAACGGAGGCATACATCAGGGAGCCACCATGCTGGGAAAGATTTTGGCGTCGGCGGGAGCGAGAAGATCCGCCGGAGCGGGAACTTTGGTGAGGCCATGTTGGAGTGCCAAGGGTGTAGCCATAGGGTTGGCGTTACCGAGTTGGAACTTATCAGCAACACGTTGTGCATACGTGGCTTGATTGAGAACGATGTGGCTGTTCCGTTGTTGATGCACTTGAATGCCGAGGTAATATGTCAAAGGACCCATGTCACTCATTTCAAAACGCTGAGACAGCTGAGTTTTGAAGGCGGAGATAGTGTCTAGCGTGGGACCAAACAGGATGAGGTCATCGACATAGAGAATGATGCCAATGGTGTCGGCGCCGGAGCGATAGTAAATGGAGTGGTCAAAATGAAGACGAGTCAGGTTTTGTCCAAGGAAAAACTCATGAATCTTGAGATTCCATTGACGTGGAGCCTGCTTGAGTCCATAAAGAGAGCGTTTGAGACGACAGACAAGATGAGCCTTGTCAGGGTCCACGAAGCCCTCGGGTTACGTCATGTAGATGGTCTCATTTAGGTCCCCATTGAGGAAGGCGCATTTGACATCCATCTGATGCAGGATCCAACCGTTAGCAGCAGCAAGAGATAGGATGACACGGATGGATGAATACTTAGCCACTGGAGCGAAGGTGTCACTGTAGTTGACGCCGAGAACCTGACTGTAACCGCGAGCTACGAGGCGAGCTTTGTACCTGTCAGGTTCGCCAGCACTGTTGAGTTTTCTCCGAAACACCCACTTGCATGTGACGATGGGTTGATCCGGCGGCTGTGGGACAAGATCCCATGTGCCTTGTTTTTGAAGTTGATCAAATTCTTCCTGGCTGGCTTGACGTCAAAGAGCTGCATCAGGTCGACGCATGGCGTCCTTGTAGCTGATGGGCTCGACAACTTGAGTGACGAGGGCAGTGTCATCTTCATGATCTGATGTATGGAGCATGGCGTGTTGAAAGTACGTTGGAGTTGTGCGGTTTCGGGTGGAGCGACGAAGACCAGGGATAGCTGCAGACAATGGTGGAGCATCCAGTGCTGATGAGGAAAGGGATTCTCCAGTGGTGTGTTCATGAGGATGCACTGGAGGGAGCACATCAGCATGTTCGTCGATGGCAGGGTCAACGTTGAACTTTTGAATGGGCTCGGGAGCTGTATCCATAGGTATGGTGACGATGGGTGAAGTAGGAAGAATCCTTGTGTTGAGAAATGTGGTTTCATCAAAGATGGGTTGTCGTGCACGAGCTACGGTTTGCGTAGCAGGGTCCCAAACTCTGTAGATGTCGTGATTGTCCTCATATCCAAGGAGGATGCAGGCCTTAGACCGCGGCTCCAGTTTGGAGCGCAGTTCTGGGCGCAGCCAGACGTGAGCGGTGCAGCCGAAGATGCGAATATGTTGCAGATGAGGTTTCGCACTGGTCCATGCTTCATACGGAGTATGAGTGGCATTGGGAAGTTTGACTGTGGGCAGGCGGTTGGTGATGTAGGCTGCAGTGGAGAGAGCCTCCCCCCAAAAGACGGATGGGAGTGCAGCTGTGTGTAGCATTGTTCGAGCGCATTCCAGAAGGGTCTGATTCATACGCTCCGCTTTTCCGTTTTGTTGAGGTGTGTAGGGAACAGTGCGTTGGTGTTGGATACCTTTCTGCTGGAAGAAAGAGTTGAGTGATTGACAAATGAACTCACCACCGTTGTCGGTTCTGATTTTCTTCACAGTGAGGTTGGTTTCATTTTCAATCTGTCGCATCCAGGTCTTGATGATATCGGCGGCTTCATTTTTGTAGCGAAGAAACTTGACCCAAACGACATGGCTGTAGTCATCGATGATGACCAGGAAGTAATGCTTGTTTGACAGGGAACCTTCTTTGATGTAGCAGAGGTCCATGTGAAGCAGTTCCAGTTTTTGTGTTGTTGATGTAGTTGGGTGAGCCTTGAATGGTTTTTGATGTTATTTGCCTGTCAGACAGCCGCTGCATGGTTTGGTGTCAGATGGCTTCGTGAGTCCGGATGGGAGATCATGAACCCATTGTTGTTGTGCCATGTTGTGCAGAGTGGCATAGTTGACATGGACGAGCCGTCGATGCCATAAGTCAGCTGTAGAAGTAGCCGAGGTGGAATGGCGGCAGTCTGAAGAAATAGTTGCCATGAATGCGACTTCTGGTTTATTTGTCAGCATGACTGATGGTACCTCTTCTGAATCGAGAATTGTAAGGTGACCAGTGCGAGTAGCAACGGCTGCTAGATTTCCTTTATTGTCCAGAATCTTGCCGTTCTTGTCCAAATCAAAAACCACTTTGAAGCCATTGTCGTTGATACGTCCGACGAATAGGAGATTGGCCGCAAGTTCAGGGACGAATAAGACTTGGCTGAAAGTGCGTGTCACCTGCTGCCCTTGAAGGGTAATAAGCACTCGTACTGTACCTTCACCGTAGGCTGGTATAAGTCTTCCATCACCCACACGAACTCCGCGAGGTTGTGCATATTGGGTGTAGGTGGTGAACCATTCCTTGCGACAGGTCATGTGCTTGGTGCATCCTGAGTCAATGATCCAGGCAAGGACTCACGCAGCGAGTAGATAAGCACAGTCGACAGAGCACATTGCCAGTTCTTCGAGGATAGGTTTTTCATGACTGATTGAGAAATCAGTATTTGCTCCGCTTGAGTCTGAAGGGTGTTGTTCGAAGTCGTTGGCGTCGGCTGTGAAGAAATTTAGCTGAGGAATAGAGTCACTGTCCGAGTTTTGCTGCACGTCTGAAGAATTGTGAACTGTAAAGCCTGAGATGAGATGGGAAAAGTCAGCCAACAGTGTTGAGAAAGCTGAGAGAAAGGCTGATGGTGTCTCATCAGTTAGAAGAGCGTTCGGAGTGTTGCGCGTTGTCGCATTGAATCGTGGTCGTTGCTCTGGGCGAGTTGGGCAGTCAAGTTGGATATGCCCCTTTTTGTTGCATCTCCAACAGATACGATCCCCTGGATGAACATAGGGCCTGGGAGCTTGTTGAGAATATCCAGGTCGAGGTTGATAGGTGGCTTGAATGCCTTGGTTGGTGCTGGGGCGAGCATTCCCATAGGTCTCGTATTTCTTTGTTCGTCGGTCTGGTCGTCCTTGATACTTTGCATAAAGTCCGACTTCATCTCCGTTTTCTTTGATGTAGGCATCCTCGTCCAGCATAAGAGCCTGTGTTGCCTTCTCAATGGTCAGCACATGTGGCTTCGCTGCTGCTGCTGCTGCGGCCGCTGCTGGTCCTGCTGCTTTTTGTACTGCTGCTGCCGCTTCTGGGACAGCGTTTCCAATGGCGTCTAGAGCGTTCTTAACAGCAGATCCAATGAGTGCAATCTTTTCATCATCTTCCTGGCGGTCGTTGTTGAAGGTTTGGAGACGCTTCACTGTGTGTTGAAAACGTGTAGGAAGGCTCTGAAACAAGGTCTGAACGAGCACTCTTTCAGAAATGACTTCACCCAAAGCTGTGATGCGACTGGAAAGATCCTTCAAATGACTGATATGATCCTCAAGCCGAGTGTGTTCCTCCATTTTTTGAGTATGAAATTCTTTGAGTAGATGACCCAGCTCATCGTCACTGATCTTGTGATATCGTCGCTTCAGGGCTCTCCATGCAGTTCTCGGACAGAGGTCCGCATTGTTGTCTCGAATGAGAAACTTTAGCCGCTCTTCCAGTTGCATAGCCAGGATTGCAAACGCTTGATCACATCGCCTTTTGTGATTGTTCTTCTCTTCGATGGAGGCATTAACGTCCACGACGTCTGTAGGTGGGTCGGTGACCACTCCCCATAGTCCCTTGTTCATGAATACCATTTTCATGTTGAATGCAAAAGATTGGTAGTCCTCGCCATTGAAGATTGGTATCTTGAAATGATCATGATGGCTGCTTCCTGTGAGTAACGCCATGGTGATGACTGCTCCTGGTAAAGGCACCTCCTGCTCTGATACCAAATGTGATAATTAGTGCTTCTCCAGGATCATAGATGTCTCAGGAGATACAACAGATCAAACAATTGTGACTGGAATCCACGGTGTTGTACACACTGCAACTGTACGTTGCAAATAATCTCTTTCTGTTACACACTGACGATTCAAGAGATTACACTGAAGTCAGAGATACACGGCTCGTCTCTTGGGCTTTTCAACGATATGCTATACTTGAAAAATGGTGCACTACAGACGAAGCAATCTACAAATGAAACTACTACCTATTTGTACTTAGTCTAGTGACTAGGAAATACATAGAGCGAGCAGAATGCACGGACTTGGTCTGTCCGGTCCGCTTGTGTCTTCCTTGAGCGTCCCGGACGCCGGTCGGTGTCCCCAGTCACCGAGCGATCGAGGTTGGCGGATGCCCAGCGCCCTCGGTGCGATCCACGTACAAGATCGTCCGGATCTGCGGCAGGTTCTTTTCTTCCGTCGATCTTCTCGTTCGTCGGGTGAAGAGGAGCTCGTGCTCGCACTCTCGATCCCGCGACGGCTGCGATTGCTCCATTTTCTACACGATGCTCTCGCATCCATCGATCTCTTCTTTATAAAGATCCTGTAGCTCTGTTCTCTCGATCCAATACTTCTGTTGCTGCCCGTCCATCTGTTCCGATCTTCGGTCCGTGTTTCCACTGATCCACCAGAAGCCACGTCAGCACCCTTCGTATCGAGAGGAGCTCACGCTCGCACTCTCGTCCTAGCACTTGGTCTTCACCGAGACCATGACCTGTAGTTCCGCAAATTTCGCCAGAACTTCAGGTGGCCGTCCACGGTACCCTATCAAAGCAAGAGGAGGCTGCGGCAGGCCCTTGTACCGGGTTAGACTCCCGGACGACGGTGACTGACCCCGCCATCGGCAGAGTAAGGTCCAGTAGAGTAGAGTCCGGTAGGATAGGCAGAGGAGTGGGGGAGAGAGTGGCGACGTCTCCCCCAGCCCTCTTGCCTTTTGTATCCCAAGTGTCCATGCCGAGCATAAAGTAGGACACTTGTGAGAGAGTGACATAAACTATGTCACTTTTCTCCTTTTGCTCATATCTCCACATCGAGCCACCCAAATGGGCTGAAATTTGGACAGTGGATGGTTGACGAGGAGATCTGTCCATCGGTCCCACCCGATCAGGAATCGGTCGTGTGGTGATGAAGATCCTGATTTTCCAACATCAGCTTTGGCGCCAAGGAAGCAGTTCGGCTCCAACGTCTCATGGCAGAGATGAGTGGGAGTGCAGCAGTTCCAGTTCCTGTGCGCGTCGACAACCAGAGCGCAATCGCACTCGCCAAGAATCCTGAGCATCAAGCACGTACCAAGCACATTGATATCGCATATCATTTCATCAGGCACATGGTGCAGGAGGGTTCTATCAAGCTGGAGTTTACTCCAACCAGCAAGCAGGTCGCTGATTTCTGCACCAAGCCAGTGAGAAGCAGCAGTTCTGCATGAAGGCATGCGGACTCAGCCCACTCTGACTGCGGCAAAGTGGGAGATTATTGGGAAAGGAACCATCTCGCTCAGTTTCAGGTCCACAGGAGCAAGTTCCAGGAAAGTACCAGATGCGTGCTCCGATTGTCGATCTGACTTCACCATTGGAAAGATCAGGTGGCAAAATGTCTACGCCCCAAGTTTGAGACCGATCCAACGGTCGGATTCGGAGATATGGATTTCAAAAGTTTCGGGGGTCATGGACCGTCGATGTCTGGGTGGGCATGGGTGATGGCTCCATGCCTTAGCCTGAGAAAACAAAAAGGCAAGAGGTCCAGGATCAAGACCTGATGGGAGAAATATCCAAAAAGGTCCTTGGTCTTAGGATTGCCTTGTCAGAGTGTGCTGACTAGGATAAAGGTACCTCTCCTTACTTTTTAGGTGAGGTGAGATCCTTGTGTGCTAGCCATGGACACATGGCAATTCTCCATGGGTTTGTGGGTTATGTGACCACTAGGAGTGTGCCATGAGAGCATTCTCTAGCTCTCTAGGTCGTGTGTGAGTGGTCAGCCTCATTGCTAGGCTGATTTCCTCCCTCGTGTGAGATTATGGACTCTAGTGTGTGAGCCTTAGCCTCCATGGCTAAGTGGTGTGGCTTGTGAGAGGGCTCACTTGCCCAAGCTCTGGCTCTATATGTACTCCATCATTTTGAGTGATTGAACAACCATTCTTCAGCACAAGTGATGCCCTTCTAATCACACATGCTCGCTGCTCCAAAGCTCCGTCTCTCTTCAAGTTCCAATAACACTTTGGTGTGTAGCATTGCCAGTTGGGTGAGAGTTTGGAACACTCTCCGACCAAGGTTAGGACAAGCTAAGTGAACCTTTCAGTGTGGAAACACCACTCCGTGGGTGATCTCTACCTTGGTTGAAATACTAAGGGCGGTCGGCGGTTTGCCTGTCGGCGCCGTTTACTCTAGACCGTGGCCAAGTGCGGAGTGACAAAGGGTTATGGGCCCGAACTCATCAGGAATCTTGGTTCTTTGTACCACAGCTCAGTTCATGTGACAGGTACCTCCGCAGCAGACAAGACACCACTGCTCCATCTGCTTCATCCTCAGTCCACTTGGACCAAGGTACCCATTGTGAGAGACCGGACGCGGGTTGGACCCGTGGTCCACTTTTGCTCTCCACGGACAAGGAACGAGGATACGCTCTGCCATTGTTGGTATGACCCTCGAGTCCTAAGCGGGTTACGCTCTGTCCTTATGGGTACGACCCCGTGTCTGTGGGAGCACTTCCTCCACAATAGCTAGGAGACCATCGGCTGGAGGGGTATGCAACGAACTGCACCTTGAAAATCTGTAGCAGTCATCAGCCTCATCAGCCTACATCGGCCTCAACGAAGCAGAACAGCAGAGACTAAGTGAGGATCCTTGACCACACCACAATCATGCTGTTGGAACTTGAGGAGAGAGGGAGCCTTGGAGCAGCGAGTATGTGTGATTGGAAGGGCATCACTTGTGCTGAAGAATGGTTGTTCAATCACTCAAAATGATGGAGTACATATAGAGCTAGCAATCAGGCTGACAACTCACACACGACCTAGAGAGCTAGAGAATGCTCTCATGGCACACTCCTAGTGGTCACATAATCCACAAACCCATGGAGAATCGCCATGTGTCCATGGCTAGCACACAAGGATCTCACCTCACCTAAAAAGTAAGGAGAGGTACCTTTATCCTAGTCAGCACACTCTGACAAGGCAATCCTAAGACCAAGGATCTTTTTGCATATTTCTCCCATCAGGTCTTGACCCTAGACCTCTTGGCTTTTTCTTTTCTCAGGCTAAGGCATGGAGCCATCACCCATGCCCACCCAGATATCGACGGTCCATGATCCCCGAAACTTCGAAAATTTATATCTCCAAACCGACCGTTGGATCGGCCTCAAACTTGGACTGTAGACATTTTGCCACCTGATCTTTCCAATGGTGAAGTCGGATTGGCGATCCGAGCAAGCATCTGGTACTTTCCTGGAACTTGCTCCTGTGGACCTGAAACTGAGCCAAATGGCTCCTTTCTCAACACATGCCGGGGGGTCAAGAGATCGTTCCAGTCACCTCACGGCCCGCCGAGTTGGATGCGTGTAATGCCATCGCATGCTTCGATGGTAAAGCGTTCGGCACGTGGAAATGGTAGTTTGAGGTGGTGATGCGCGTACACGGAATACCTCAACATGCTGAGATGGACACAGGTAGCACCTGAGGACGAGGCAAGCGCGGAATACGCAGGGTTTCAAGAGCAAAATGACATCGCTCTCGTACTCCTCGTCACGTCCATAAGGCCCTCCCTAATCTCCCACATCGAGGGGTGCACGATGGCAGCTGAGGCTTAAACCAAGCCGACGAACGTGTACCAGTCAACTTCCCTCGCCAATCGACTTTTCATCCTGTAGCGCCTCATCGGGCTGCGGGTGGACAAAGGGGAGTCCATCTCGGACTTCCTCCAGCAGTTTGAAGGACTGCTTCAAGAAGCCCGCGCCATGTCCTGGCAGTTCGACCAACAGATGCAGGCCATGATTCTCCTCATGGCCTTGCCGCCAAGCTGAAGCCCCATGATCACCACCTTGGGTGGTCAGGAGGAGTCGGAGTTCACGTATCCTCGTGTCTCTGAGTTTGTCCGGAACGAGGCCATGCGGCGCAACAACAGTGTCATGAATAATGCCGCGTACACAAGTGGCTCGGGAGGTAACTCCTCTCATGGAAACAGCAGAGGCAGTGGCGGCGATAAGAGTGGCTAGAAGAAGGGCATATGCCACAACTGTGACAAGGCGGGGCATTAGGCGCGGGAGTGTCGTGTACCAAAGAAGGAAGGAGGCGGTGGTGGGAGCAGCAACGTGAGTAAGAAGGTGGACTCAACGTCCACGAGCATGATGACCGAGAGCAAGGCCCCACCCAAGGGCTCTGCGCTGCTGCGGCCAGGAGCCTTCGGGCTGTTGGAACTTGAGGAGAGAGGGAGCCTTGGAGCAGCGAGCATGTGTGATTGGAAGGGCATCACTTGTACTGACGAATGGTTGTTCAATCACTGAAAATGATGGAGTACATATACAGCTAGAGCTTGGGCAAGTCAGCCCTCTCACAAGTCACACCACTTAGCCATGGAGGCTAAGGCTCACACACTAGAGTCCATAATCTCACACAAGGGAGGAAATCAGCCTAGCAATCAGGCTGACCACTCACACACGACCTAGAGAGCTAGAGAATGCTCTCATGGCACACTCCTAATGGTCACATAACCCACAAACCCATGGAGAATGGCCATGTGTCCATGGCTAGCACACAAGGATCTCACCTGACCTAAAAGGTAAGGAGAGGTACCTTTATCCTAGTCAGCACACTCTGACAAGGCAATCCTAAGACCAAGGACCTTTTTGGATATTTCTCCCATCAGGTCTTGACCCTGGACCTCTTGCCTTTTTCTTTTCTCAGGCTAAGGCATGGAGCCATCACCCATGCCCACCCAGACATCGACGGTCCATGACCCCTGAAACTTTGAAAATTCATATCTCCCAATCCGACCGTTGGATCGGCCTCAAACTTGGACCGTAGACATTTTGCCACCTGATCTTTTTAATGGTGAAGTCCGATTGGCGATCGAAGCAGGCTTCTGGTACTTTCCTGGAACTTGCTCCTATGGACCTGAAACTGAGCCAGATGGCTCCTTTCCCAACAATCGCCCACTTTGCCGCAGTCAGAGTGGACTGAGTCCACATGCCTTCATGCAGAACTGCTGCTTCTCACGGGTCACTGGCTTGGTGCAAAAAGCAGCGACCTGCTTGCTGGTTGGAGTAAACTCCAGCTTGATAGCACCCTCCTGCACCATGTGCCTGATGAAATGATATGCGATATCAATGTGCTTTGTACGTGCATGGTGCTCAGGATTCTTGGCGAGTGCGATGGCGCTCTGGTTGTCGACGCGCACAGGAACTGGAACTGCTACACTCCCACTCATCTCTGCCATGAGACGTTGGAGCCAAACTGCTTCCTTGGCTCCAAAGCTGAGAGATACGTACTCAGCTTCTGTGCTCGAGGTTGCCACGACCACCTGCCGCTTGCTCTACCAGCTGATGGCTCCACCATTCATGAGGAACACATGTCCAGAGATGGATTTGCGGTCCTCAGGGTTTGAAGTCCAATCTGCGTCTGTGTAGCCGATGATGCTGTTGTCATTGCCGTTGTAGGTGATGCCGATGTTGATGGTTCCAGCAAGGTAGCGGAAGATCCGCTTCACTGCCTTCTGGTACTCCGGTCCAGGATTAGCCATGTGCTGGCTCACAGCGCTCACAGCCTGTGCGAGGTCCGGCCTGGTTGCCACCATCAGGTACATGAGACTNCGCTCAGCTGCATTTGCTTCTCCATTGAAGCTCACGAGATACTGCCGCGTCTCGAGCGGCGTGCCGATGGGTTTTGCCTCTGCCATGCCGAACCGCTGCAAAACATCCTTGATGTAGCGGCTCTGCTGCAGCGAGAGAGAGCGTGACTTGCGGTCACGCGTGATCTGGATACTGAGGAAGTATGATGCCTCCCCGAGATCACACATCTTGAAGCGCTCCTCCATGGCTTCCTTGAACTCCTGCAGTGCAGACATGCTGTTGGAAAGGAGGAGCATGTCATCCACAAAGACAATGATGATGAGGATCTCATGCTCATGCTGCCAGCGATACACGCTGTAGTCACACTCGCTGCGCTCAAACCCCATGCACTGTAACGCCGCATCCAACTTCTGGTTCCAAGCACGCGATGCTTGCTTGAGGCCGTACAGCGACTTCTGTAGCTTGCAGACCAGGTGCTCCTGGCCATCCATGACGAACCCCTCCGGGTCCTCCATGTAGATCTCCTCCTCCAAGTCACCATTCAAGAATGCCGTCTTAATATCCATGTGGTGAACCTCGAAGTCCTCAGCTGCTGCATAAGAGAGGAGCGTGCGCACAGAGGCAAACTTTGCAACAGGGGCAAAAGTTTTTGTGTAGTCGATGCCCTCCTGCTGCAAGTAGCCCTTGGCGACCAGCCTCGCCTTGTACTTTTCCAGGTTACCATCTGCTCCCCGCTTCTTCTTCAACATCCACTTGCACTTGATCACCTTACGTCCTGGTGGACGCTCAGTCAGCTCCCACGTGCCATTGTCCAGCTGCGACTATATCTCCTGCTGCACGGCTTGCGCCCAATCTGCTGCATCCGGTACAGCCATGGCCTCCTTGTATGACGTTGGCTCATCTGAATCTGCTGCAACTGCGACGTTCATCTGTTCTGGTTTCTGCAGCATCCAGAAATGGCCGCGCTCACCAGGCTTGTAACGCACCCTAAAAGGGTATCTGCGACCTGGTGCTGGAGCGTTAGCGGGCGGCTGGCGCGGTGCTGCTGGCACAACTGCTGCTGCTGGTGGTGCTATATCTCCCTCCTCTGCTTCTGCCGATGAGGCTGCTGTATCTACAACATCAGACATGGGAGAGTAGAGTGATTCTCCCACTATCACAGTAGAGGAAGGATCGGGAGAAACTGGGTCAGGAAGAATTTCTGCTCCCACTGTCTCGTCAGCTGTTGGTTCTGCTGCCTCTTCACACACAATGTTGGTGCTGATGACGTTACTCTCGTTGAAGACAATATTCCTGGAGATGATGACGTGGCCTGTATCCCTCTCGTAGAGGCGATACACCTTGCTTGCCACGTCGTAGCCAATCATCAGCATCTGTGCACTCTTCGCATCCCACTTTTGCCGCTTGTGTTTTGGCACGTGCATGTGCGCCAAGCTGCCAAACGCGCGAAGATGACCTACGCTTGGCTTCTTGCCGAACCACGCCTCGTACGGCGTCATCTGCTCCAGCGCCTTAGTTGGACTGCGGTTCTTGATGTAGACCGCAGTGCTCACGGCTTCAGCCCAGAAGTCGTAGGTCAGCCGAGCCGCGTGCAGCATGGAGCGCGCCGACTCCACAATGGTACGGTTGCACGTTCTGCTACACCGTTCTGCTGCGGCGAGTACGGCGCGGTACGCAGCGCCTTGATGCCAGCTGCTGTGAGGTAGTCCTGGAATTCCTTGCTCAGGTACTCTCCACCGCGGTCGCTGCGCAACGCCTTGATCTTCTTGCCAGATTGGTTCTCTACCATGGCCTTGAACTCCTTGAACCTGTCAAAGCACTGGTCCTTGGAGGAAAGGAAGTAGACAGGAGTGTAACGGCTGAAATCATGCGGTATTTTCTCACCTTCTGTCGCCTGCACCACTGCTGCAAGACTGTGTTCACGCGGGATCTTGGTCGCCCCCAGCAGGCGGTACATGTCGTCCTCCTTCACCGACTTGGCCAACTCCTCTCCTGTTTCCTTGTTGAGGATGTAGCCATAGTCATCATCGAAGACAACGCACAGTCCTGTGTTGGTGAGAGAGGACACTGAGAGAAGGTTGAACGCAGCATCAGGCACATACAGCACGCCATGGAAAACTCCCACTTCAATGACACGTGGGGTCTCCAACCACATCTCCACAATCCCAATCCCCTCAGCATACACCACCCGATCATCACCCAAAGCAATCGGCCGAGGAGGAATAAAGAGCAGCTGTGTGAACCACTCCTTGTGGTGCATCAGACTCTTGGTACACCCCGAGTCCTTGTACCACGCCAGATCCGCCTTTTCCTTCT
>SZWC01007104.1:70819-83091 GCA_023375785.1 Penium margaritaceum | reverse complement strand
CACGAGGGAGGAAATCAGCCTAGCAATGAGGCTGACCACTCACACACGACCTAGAGAGCTAGAGAATGCTCTCATGGCACACCCCTAGTGGTCACATAACCCACAAACTCATGGAGAATTGCCATGTGCCCATGGCTAGCACACAAGGATCTCATCTCACCAAAAAGGTAAGGAGAGGTACCTTTATCCTAGTCAGCACAGTCTGACAAGGCAATCCTAAGACCAAGGACCTTTTTGGATATTTCTCCCATCAGGTCTTGACCCTGGACCTCTTGCCTTTTTCTTTTCTCAGGCTAAGGCATGGAGCCATCACCCATGCCCACCCAGACATCGACGGTCCATGACCCCCGAAACTTCGAAAATGTATATCTCCAAATCCGACCGTTGGATCGGCCTCAAACTTGGACCGTAGAGATTTTGCCACCTGATATTTTTAATGATGAAGTCAGATTGGCGATCGAAGCAGGCATCTGGTACTTTCCTGGAACTTGCTCTTGTGGACCTGAAACTGAGCCAGATGGTTCCTTTCCCAACACGGGCTCTTCAATGGCATGGACTACCACACCTCTTGCGAGTCATGTGGCTTCTCGTCCCTCATTCCGTCCACGGCCAAGTTCCGGTGCGCCAACGGCTGCATCAAGTACGCGGCTGGTGAGGGAGAGAAGGTCGTGCACACGCGGCTCAACGGAGCCGACAAGGAGTTGCGGCTGCAGAACGTCGTCTACATGCCAACTTTCGCCGCGAACCTCCTCTCCGTCTCGTGGATTACGAATCACGCGATGACGGTGGTGTTCACACAGAAAGAAGCCGTCATCCTGAAGAACGAGGACGTGACGATTACGTACGCTGCGTCAGACGTTGTCCCCAAGGTGCCATGAATGGATGGGCTCTACGTTTTGCAGACAAAGAGCGCGGAAGGGTACGTTGGGGCGGCAGAGGCAGTAGTGGAAGGTTTACCATCGCCGAACGCCAAGATACCATACATGCTGCCTGTTGTGGTGGCTAAAGACGCGAGAGCAGCAACTGCAAAGCTGTGACACAGACGCCTTGGGTACGTGGCCGACAGCACCCTGCAGGTCATGTAGGAGTAGAAGCTTGTACACGGGCTGGAGGGGTGTGAGCTTAAGGGTGGATGCAACGCTGGGTGTGAGGCTTGCCTGCAAGGCAAGACAAAGCGGAAACGCTTCTCCAAAAACGGTCGCAGAGTAGAGGGCATACTCGATCTCGTCCACAACGACGTGTGTGGCCCCATACGGACCACATCCAATGGCGGCTCCAAGTACCTCCTCACCTTCATCGATGATTACTCTCGCAAGGTGTGGGTGTACTTTCTGAAAACGAAAGGAGAGGTGCTAGAGCGCCTGCAAGAGTTTGTCGCCATGGTGGAGTGACAAACTGGACGGAAGGTCAAGGCCCTGCGGAGCGACAACGGCGGAGAGTACGAGGGGTGCAAGCCGTGGCTTCGGGCACACGGCATTGTCCACCAACCTACTACCCCCTACACACCACAGAGCAACGGCGTGGTCGAGTGCATGAACCAGACCATTCTGGCCATGACGCGAACCATGCTGTTTGACTCAAAGCTCCTTCCTTACTTCTGGATGGAAGCAACGCACACTATACGCTATCTCATCAACCTCATGCCTGCTGCAGCACTGTGCAGCAAGGGGAAAGAAAAGGAGCAAAGTGCAGAATGCATGACGTCGGAGGAGGCGTGGTCCGGAAAGAAGCCGGATGCCTCTCACCTAAAGGCATTCGATTGCACGGCTTGGGCCAAAGTCCAGGACGGGCAAGGAGCGGGGAAGTTGGATGCACGTGCGTGCAAGTGCGTGATATTCGGCTATGAGGCCGCGTACAAGGCGTACAGGCTGTGGGACCAAGCAGCAGGGAGAGTCATCACCTCCAGAGATGTGACCTTCCAGGAAGAGTCACACGGCAAGGAATAACAACTGGACCCAGAGAACTCTCCAAAACAAGGAGAGTGGATCGTGCTGCTGGAGGCGGGTGACACACCCCCGCTTGACTAGCGTGAGACGCTCGTGGCTGTAGACAACGAGGCTGCCAATTTAGGGAGAGCGTCCGCTCAGGCTGAAGCGGAGTTGACATCCGATACCGCGTCGGAGACATCCGAGGCCTCCTCGGAGGCCAGTGGCTCTTCCCTCCCAGCGATCCCTCATGGGGAAGCAAAGCAGCAGCAGCAGTACAAGCAGCCAGCACCAGCACCACTGCGGCGCACTGAGCGCAAAGCAAAGCCTGCAAAGCAGTACGACGGAGGGAAGGCCGAGTGGACTGGCCTGAGCTGGTCATGCCTTGCGCAGGGAGAGCCGGTTACCATCACCGAGGCTCTCTCACGGCCGGACGCCGCTAAGAGGAAGGAGGGGATGGAGACCAAGCTCCCCTCCATCAAAGAGAACGGAACATGGGAGCTGGTGGACAGACCACCAAACGCACACGTGGTGGGCGTAAAGTGGGTCTTACGCATCAAATGCAAGCAAGACAACAGCATCAACAAGTACAAAGCAAGGATCGTCGCGAAAGGGTTCTCGCAGAGAGCAGGGTCTGTGTACGATGAGACCTACTCTCCTGTCGCGTCTTTCCCCTCCATCGGCACCTTACTGGCTGTGGCTGTGGTGTACAACATGGAAATCCACCAGATGGACGTCAAGACCGCCTTCCTCTACGGGAAGCTTGACAAGGAGATACTAATGGAGGTGTCCGAGGGTGTCAAGGCAAAACCCGGGCAAGTGTTTCGCCTCATCAAGGCGCTCTACGGGCTGAAACAGGCCCCAAGGAGTTGGTACAAGGAGATGGACTGCTTCATGGCAGGCCTAGGCTTCTCGTACTGCCACAACGACCCCAGCGTGTATGTCCGTGTGGATGACTAGGGGCGGTTGCTGGTAGCGCTGTACGTGGATGACCTGATTTTGGCCTCCACCTCCATGAAGGCCCTCGAGGCCCTCAAGGAAAAGCTGCATGAGCGGTTTCAGATGAAGGACATGGACGAGCTCGAGTACTACTTGGACATTGCTATACATCGCAACTGAGCTGTAGGCACCATCGAGCTCAACCAGACGAAGTACATCTCAGAGGTACTTCGACGCTATGGCATGGAAGACACCAAACACTCAGCACTCCTCTCCCCACGAGATGCAATCTCACCTCTACCCACTCCCCCAGCACGGAAGCCGAGCGCCGCGAAATGCAGGATGTGCCATACCAGTCTGCGGTGGGTAGCATCATGTATGCCATGATTGGCACGCGGGCGGACATCTCCTTTGCTGTGGGGCAAGTCAGTCGCTTCGTGGCCAACCCTGGGCCACTCCACTGGCAGGCCGTGAAGCGCATTTTGTGCTATCTCAACAAGACACATGAGGCTGTAAGACGGCGGCCTTCAAGGAACACACCCTTTGCACCTCAAGTGCTACACCAACGTAGATTTTGGAGGCAACGTGGATAATAGGAAGTCCACTTCGGGCTTTTTGTGCCTTGTGAACGGCGGCGCTGTGTCGTGGGCCAGCCGCAAGCAAGACTGTGTCTCCATCTCAACCGCAGAAGCTGAGTACGTGGCACTGTCTGAGGTGTGCAAGGAGACGCAATGGCTACACAGCTTGCTCGCTAAGATGCACGCACCACAGAAGGAGACCACGGTCATCCATGTCGACAACCAGAGCGCGATGGACATCGCGTTCAAGGATACCCTCTCCAGGAGGACCAAGCACATCGACATCCGCTATCACTATACGCGCGACCTCGTCGCCAAGGGAGTGGTAGATCTGCAGTACATCACGACCAAGCAGATGCTCGCGGACCTCCTGACGAAGCCGCAGGACAGTGACCCGCACATGGCAGGGGCACGGGGCATCGGGATGGTGAGCGGAGCAGACGAGGGCTGAACGGGCGGCCTATTTCACAGGTCGTCGACATCGCTGGGCCCATGGCCGTAGCAGGAATCTAGCCGTAGATGGACGCAGGTGCAAGGGAGAGTTTGTTATGTTCTGTGTATGCTCCTGGTCCAATCAACAGAAGATTTAAACTGAGTATGCACTGCACTTGTAGCGCAAGTCCCCCAATAACACGCAAGAGAGGCTGAGAGAGACAAGGCATGCACTGCTCATCCTTGTGGACTAAGTCCCCTTGGTCTACTCTTGTTAGTCTACCTGGTGCATGCTCCTTAGGACAACTTCCTACAGCCTAGTGGGTGAAGGCATCGTCTCGCAAGCGAGAGGTCCGGGGTCGAATCCCGCCAGGACCAAAATTTTCTTTGTGAGCAAAAAAGGCCAAGGAAACTTCCTAGAAGCCTCTAAGGTCCAAGGTGGATCAAGCACCACTTGGCGGTCATAGAGGGTGCCATGTCATCAAAGCTGATGACAGTGTCTGGGGTGGCCTTAGGGGGAGGCCCCCTCCAAGGAGCCACTTGGAGTACCGTCCAGAGACTGTATAAGACCTGTCATTTGCAGGTGATCATATTATCATCTCTTACTCTTGAGACTTGGGAGAAAACTAATCCCTTGTTGGCCACCAAGAAAGAGGGTAAAGAACAAGTGCAAGTGGACACTTTGGTGTATAGCATTGCCAGTTGGGTGAGAGTTTGGAACACTCTCTGGCCACGTTAGGACAAGCTAAGTGAACCTTCCAGTGTAGAAAGACCACTCCGTGGGTGGTCTCTACCTTGGTTGAAATACCAAGGGCGGTCGGCGGTTTACCTGTCGGCGCCGTTTACTCTAGACCGTGGCCAAGTGCAGAATGACAGATATTACCGTCAAAGCCAAGGATACATACTGAGCGGTTTATAGCAATCACTTCCTTGTACTATGTCCTCATCACCTAGTCACTTTCGTGCAAGGAGTGATCTCTTGGGACTTATACCAACCAATGCTTCTTTAGTATTTGCCTCTAGTGGACAAGTCTATGAGGAGTCTCAAAGGTAAGAAGAATACTCAATGAGAGGCAACTAACAGGTTCTTATAGTCCTAGAGCCGGTCTTTAGCCTAGGCGTGCAGTGGCTCCTTGGATAAACCACTTCCGGGCCAATCTGGATTGCGTCATCCCCCCTCCCTACATGGCGGTCCTTGATACCGCCAAGTTGCGCGTGCCACCAGGAAGGACCTTGGAATGTTCTAAGATGTGTGTTACAACCATCCTATCCCCCTTTTGATCACAAAGAAAACTCGTCACCGGACTGGGATTTGACCCAGTGATCTCTTGCTATAGAGACTAACTCTGAAACGTCTAAGGCACAAGGCGTTGTCCTAGGTAGTGTTTGCTGGCTATACTATCCAGATTAGACGGAGGGGACTTGCTCCAAAGGAGCAGTACATGCGTTGTTTATGTGGACCACACTTAGGGGACTTACTCCAAGGGAGACTAAGCATGTAGTGCACTACATGCTTAGTCCGTCCTGTGCCTGTCCAAATATCAGCCATGGAGAAGGAGCACATCAAGTCAATATTGGGCTCTTCAACCGCTGCATATCCCTCATTTGTATTTTCAAGGGATTTGGTATGGAGCACATAGAGCTTATCAACTCTTGAGACCTGTGCGACAAGACTCTCCTTGGGATGGGACATCTTGATGTCCTTGTTCTTGACAATCACGGCCTCCTCCTCTGGGAAGACGGCCGTCATGTTGTGGTCAGTGATTTGGGACACTGACAATAGGTTTGCCACAAAAAACGGCATGTAGATGACGTTCTCTGGTTTCAAGTCTTTTTGAGCACTGTTCACATTAATGCTGATCAACTTATCTCCCTCGCCTTGTGCATGGACGAGACTTCCGTTGGCACACCTGATGCAAAATTCAGTGTCCCCAATGGAGATGAACCCATCCTTCTCCCTTGAAGAATGGTCGTTCGTGCTAGAGTGGAGCCCGTAGGCTCCATGCTTAAGTAGTGCCGCTCCCTTGGTTGCCGGAACGCTCTCAGTCATCATGTTTGTCAACTCCTTCATACCCCTTCCTTTGGCTTCATATCTACCACCATGATCTCCGTCTTCCTTCTTGGAAACCCTACACTCCCATGCCCAATGCCCGGGCTTACCACAGTTATGGCACTTCCCAAGACGCTTTGAACACTTTCCACCGCCACTATTGCCTTTTCCTCCACCGCCACCGCTTCCGCTGCCGCTCTGACCAGAAGAGGAATTCTGCCATGACATTTATACCGTGCAGCATAGGCTGAAGTGTTAGCCTCACTACCGCTGTGATGCATGGCCTCGTTGCTTATGTATTCGGACACTACCTCATACGTCAAATCCTCCTCCTTCCAACTGCCAAAGACGGTGATGAGAGGACTCGAGTTTTCAGGTAGTACCATGAGGACGATCATGGCCTTAATGTTGGCATCGATTTCCCAGTTCATTTGCGTCGCTTGTTGCAATAGTCCTTCAAACTACAACAGGAAGTCCCGAATCGACTCTCCTTCACTCACCCTCATCAAAATCAGCTTTGTAGGATGATGAGGCGATTTATGGTAGCCGTTGACTGGTCTACACGTCCAAGCTTCTCATAAGCCTTTGATGCATGTGTGAGACCTTGGAGGTGGACATGCTGTGACTCATTCCTGATGTCACAATGATCATAAGCGCCATGTCATTTAGACACTCTCATTTCATATCCGGGATCCGTTTTCGGAGGTTCAACCTCTTCTCAAAGGAACATCTTCAAGTAGGCACGTACCCTCATGACAATCTCAAATCTCCATCTCCATGAGGGAAAACCAGACCATGTGAACTTTGACATCCCACCATTGACCTGCTCGAGAGTGGGCGTTGCCGGTGTCGTCATGCTGCTTCTCTGCTTCTCTGCTTCTCTACTTCTCTTCTTCGCTGAGACCGATAAATTCTGATGGAGGCTATTGTCTACTATCGGTTTGGAAGGTACAGATCCGTTTCTTACCCCTCAGTCGTTGATCACATGCAAACAGAGAAAGACGTAAACTAGCAAACCCAATGTCGTGCCTCCAAGGGCAGAGCTTATCCTGGTTAGGGTCCAAGGGTCGTACCTCCAAGGGCAGAGCCTATCCTTGGCCCTTGTTCGCTAAGTGCCAGCACCCGCCGTTGGAGCTGATGGAGCAGATAGAGCAGATGGAGCTTACGGAGCTGATGCGTCCTGCAAGACAGAAAGGGCGAGAGAATGTGCAGAAGCGTGCCTTATAACTAGTCAGTGTGGGTCCATAACCCTTTGTCAACCTGCCTGAGGTGACAGTCTAGAAAACACGTTTCGACATAATGGTTCCCGCTGACCGCTCTTGGTATTGTTACGAAGAGATGATATCACCCTCAAAGCCAAGGTTCCATACTGAGCAATTCATAGGAATCACTTCCTTGCATTGTGTCCCTAGCACCTGGTTACTTTCGTGCGAGGAGCAAACTCATGGGGCTTAGACCAACCAATGCTTCTTTAGTGTGTGCCTTTGGTGGACAACTCTATTAGGAGTCTTAAAGGTAAGAATGGTACTCAATGAGAGGCAACTGACATGTTCTTATAGTCCTAGAGCCAGCCTCTAGCCTAGACGCGTATAGTGGCTCCTTCGATGAGCTTCGTTGGGAACAATCTGCATTGTGTCATCCCCCTTGATTACATGGCGTTCCGTGTGACCGCCAAGTGGTACCAACCACCAGGAAGGACCCTGGAATGTTCTAAGATATCTCTTAGAACCTTCCTGTCCCCCTTTTGGTCACAAAGAAAATTAGTCACCGGGCTGAGATTTGACCCAGTGACCTCTCCCTCCAAAGACTTACTCTAGAATGTCTAAGCCACAAGGATATGTCTTAGGTAGTGTTTACTGGCTATACTATCCAGATAAGACCAAGGGGACTTCCTCCAAAGAAGCAGTGCATGCGTTGTCTATCTGGACCAGAGTTTGGGGATGTACTCGAAGGGAGTTTTGCATACCTAGTCCGTCCTCTACCAGTCCAAATATCTGCCATGGACAAGGAGCATATCAGGGTAACACCTCCTTCCACTTGGCAACTGGCATGTTGATAGCCTCTTTTACGGTCAAAGGCTCTCCCTGAGCCAAGCATGACCAGCAGAGTTTGGTCCATTCCGTACTCTCAACATCGTACTTGGGCGGAGGTTTCTTCCGGTGCGTACTATGCTGAAGTATTGCTGGTGGTGCTTCAAGGCCTAGTTCCTTCTGCTGCTCCTGCATTGCAAGTGATCCGCTGTTTGAGGAAGAGCCACCGGCCTCAGAGTTTGACTTAGAGGCCTCGGATGCCTCAGACTCAGTGTCAAAGTCTGTTGTTGTGTCAGCCTGCGTAGCCACTCTCCCTGCAGCACCATCTTTTACTTACACCATCTGCCTGTTTTCTGGTGCCTCATTACCCAGCTTGAGCAACACAACCCATTCTCCTAATTTAGGAGCATGGACAGGGTCCAACGATTCTCCCTTGCCGAGCGTCCTTTCATCATGTTGGAACTTGAGGAGAGAGGGAGGTTTGGAGCAGCGAGCATGTGTGATTGGAAGGGCATCACTTGTGCTGAAGAATGGTTGTTCAATCACTCAAAATGATGGAGTACATATAGAGCTAGAGCTTGGGCAAGTCAGCCCTCTCACAAGCCACACCACTTAGCCATGGAGGCTAAGGCTCACACACTAGAGTCCATAATCTCACACAAGGGAGGAAATCANCCACAAACCCATGGAGAATCGCCATGTGTCCATGGCTAGCACACAAGGATCTCACCTCACCTAAAAAGTAAGGAGAGGTACCTTTATCCTAGTCAGCACACTCTGACAAGGCAATCCTAAGACCAAGGACCTTTTTGGATATTTCTCCTATCAGGTCTTGACCCTGGTCCTCTTGCCTTTTTCTTTTCTCAGGCTAAGGCATGGAGCCATCACCCATGCCCACCCAGACATCGACCGTCCATGACCCCCGAAACTTCGAAAATTCATATCTCCCAATCCGACCGTTGGATCGGCCTCAAACTTGGACCGTAGACATTTTGCCACCTGATCTTTCCAATGGTGAAGTTGGATTGGCAATCGCAGCAGGCATCTGGTACTTTCCTGGAACTTGCTCCTGTGGACCTGAAACTGAGCCAGATGGCTCCTTTCCCAACAATCTCCCACTTTGCCGCAGTCAGAGTGGGCTGAGTCCACATGCCTTCATGCAGAACTGCTGCTTCTCACGGGTCACTNCGATTGCGCTCTGGTTGTCGACGCGCACAGGAACTGGAACTGCTGCACTCCCACTCATCTCTGCCATGAGACGTTGGAGCCAAACTGCTTCCTTGGCTCCAAAGCTGAGAGATACGTACTCAGCTTCTGTACTCGAGGTGGCCACGACTACCTGCCGCTTGCTGCACCAGCTGATGGCCCCACCATTCATGAGGAACACATGTTCAGAGATGGACTTGCGGTCCTCAGGGTTTGAAGCCCAATCTGCGTCTGTGTAGCCGATGATGCTAATGTCATTGCCGTTGTAGGTGATGCCGATGTTGATGGTTCCAGCAAGGTAGCAGAAGATCCGGTTCACTGCCTTCTGGTGCTCCGGTCCGGGATTAGCCATGTGCTGGCTCACAGCGCTCACAACCTGTGCGAGGTCCGGCCTGGTTGCCACCATCAGGTACATGAGACTGCCGACGGCGCTCTGGTACTTCTGCCGCTCAGCTGCATTTGCTTCTCCATTGAATCTCATGAGGTACTGCCGTGTCTCGAGCGGCGTGCCGATGGGTTTTGCCTCTGCCATGCCGAACCGCTGCAAAACATCCTTGAAGTAGCGGCTCTGCTGCAGCGAGAGAGAGCGTGACTTGCGGTCACGCGTGATCTGGATACCGAGGAAGTATGATGCCTCCCCGAGATCAGACATCTGGAAGCGCTCCTGCATGGCTTCCTTAAACTCCTGCAGTGCAGACATGCTGTTGGAAAGGAGGAGCATGTCATCCACATAGACAATGATGATGAGGATCTCATGCTCATGCTGCCAGTGATACACGCTGTAGTCACACTCGCTGCGCTCAAATCCCATGCACTGCAACGCCGCATCCAACTTCTGGTTCCAAGCACGCGACGCTTGCTTGAGGCCGTACAGCGACTTCTGCAGCTTAGAGACCAGGTGCTCCTGGCCATCCATGACGAACCCCTCCGGCTCCTCCATGTAGATCTCTTCCTCCAAGTTACCATTCAAGAATGCCGTCTTGACATCCATGTGGTGAACCTCGAAGTCCTCAGCTGCTGCATAAGAGACGAGCGTGCGCACAGAGGCAAACTTTGCAACAGGGGCAAAAGTTTCTGTGTAGTCGATGTCCTCCTGCTGCGAGTAGCCCTTGGCGACCAGCCTCGCCTTGTACTTTTCCAGGTTACCATCTACTCCCCGCTTCTTCTTAAAGACCCACTTGCACTTGATCACCTTACGTCCTGGTGGACGTTCAGTCAGCTCCCACGTGCCGTTGTCCAGCTGCGACTGTATCTCCTGCTACACGGCTTGCGCCTAATCTGCTGCATCCGGTGCAGCCATGGCCTCCTTGTATGACGTTGGCTCATCTGAATCTGCTGCAACTGCGACGTTCATCTGTTCTGGTTTTTGCAGCATCCAGAAATGGCCGCGCTCACCAGGCTTGTAACGCACCCTAAGAGGGTACCTGCGACCTGGTGCTGGAGCGTTAGCGGGTGGCTGGCGCGGTGCTGCTGGCACAACTCCTGCTGCTGGTGGTGCTATATCTCCCTCCTCTGCTTCTGCCGATAAGGCTGCTGTATCTGCAGCATCAGACATGGAAGAGTAGAGTGATTCTCCTACTGTCATAGTAGAGGAAGAATCGGGAGAAACTGGGTCAGGAAGAATTTCTGCTCCAACGGTCTTGTTCGCTGCTGGTTCTGCTGCCTCTTCACACACGATGTTGGTGCCAATGACGTTGCTCTCATTGAAGACGACATCCCTGGAGATGATGACGTGGCCTGTATCCCTCTCGTAGAGGAGATATGCCTTGCTTGCCACGTCGTAGCCAATCATCAGCATCTGCGCACTCTTCGCGTCCCACTTTGCCGCTTCTCTTTTGGCAAGTGCATGTGCGCCAAACTGCCAAATGCGCGAAGATGACCCACGCTCGGCTTCTTGCCAAACCATGCCTCGTACGGCGTCATCTGCTCCAGGGCCTTGATTGGACTAAGGTTCTTGATGGAGACCGTAGTGCTCACGTCTTCAGCCCAGAAGTCGTAGGTCAGCCGGGCCGCGTGCAACATGGAGCGCGCCGACTCCACAATGGTACGATTGGCGCGTTCTGCTACACCGTTCTGCTGCGGCGAGTATGGCGCGGTACGTTGCGCCTTGATGCCAGCTGTTGCGAGGTAGTCTTGGAATTCCTTGCTCAGGTACTCTCCACGGTGGTCGCTGTGCAACGCCTTGATCTTCTTGCCTGATTGGTTCTCCACCATGGCCTTGAACTCCTTGAACCTGTCAAAGCACTGGTCCTTGGAGGAAAGGAAGTACACAACAGTGTAACGGCTGAAATCATCAATGAAGGTGAGAAAATACCTAGAGCCTCCAAAGCTCTGGGTCTGCATCGGTCCGCACAAGTCCGTGTGGACCAGCTCCAACACCTCTTTTGCACGCTCCCCTGCTCCAGAGAACGCCTCGCGGTGTTGCTTCACCTCCAAACATCCGATGCATAACTGCTGCTCAAAGTTAGAGATGGTAGGCAGGTCACGCACCATCTGCTTTGCTTGAAGCTGCTGCAAGGTGCGCATGCCGATGTCGCCGTAGCGCACATGCCAGATCTCACCATCTGTCGCCTGCACCACTGCTGCAAGACTTTGCTCACGCGGGATCTTGGTCGCCCCCAGCAGGCGGTACATGTCGCCCTCCTTCACCGANACAATCCCAATCCCCTCAGCATACACCACCCGATCATCACCCAAAGCAATCGGCCGAGGAGGAATGGAGAGCAGCTGTGTGAACCACTCCTTGTGGTGCGTCAGACTCTTGGTACACCTCGAGTCCTTGTACCACGCCAGATCCGCCTTTTCCTTCTGCGACATGTCAGACTTCGCCATGAAGAGGCGGTCGCGCACCTCCTTGGCGACGTTCATGTTGCCAAAATGGCGCACGTTAGTCTGGTTCTGCTGCTACTGCTGCTGCTGCTGGCGTTGCTGTGACTGCTGCTGCTGTTGCTGTGGAGATTGCTGCTTTTGCTGCTGCTGCTGCTGCTCTTTCTGGTCCTTCTTGAACTTGAAGCACTCTTTCTTGTAGTGCCCCTCTTTCTGGCAATAGTGGCACTTGCCCTTCTTCTTGCCTCTCTGCTGCCCGGACTGCTGCTGCTGCTGGTTGCGTGAG
>SZWC01007104.1:51279-66582 GCA_023375785.1 Penium margaritaceum | reverse complement strand
GCCAGCTCCTTTGCCCTGTCCAGATACGCCTCCATCCCTTCACCACCCTGCATTTTCAGCGCCATCATCTTTTCCTCCAAAAGCATGAGGAATGCAGGATCCTTGCTCTCATACTTCTTGCACAACGTGTCCCACCCCTCCTTTGCAGTAGCCTTGTCACTCACGTACTGAAGATGCGGGTTGGAGATGGTGTTAACAAGCAACCTGTAGGCCTGCCTGTCCTTCTTCTTCCACTCCTCGTACGTCGCTGGTACAGCTGCAGAAGAACCCGCATCAGCTGCACCCTTTTGCGGTGTCTTCCCCGCCACCACCTGCGCTACGGTGATGCCTTTTGCCTGTGGAACTGGAGCCGGCTCGTCGCCGCTCACCACCTCCCACAAGCCCCTCTCCTCCAAAAGGAGGCAGGTACGGATCTTCCAAAACGTGAAGTTGTCACGTCCCTCCAGCCTCTCCAAAGGCTGGGCTGCTGTCACAACGCTAGCTGCTGCCATTTTGAGCCTTGGTGATGCTCAGCGCTGCCATTTTCAAAATTCCCAGTCTGCTCAGCAGACTGGGAATTTTGAAAAAATGAGCCCACCACTAGAAAATTCAGCTCAAAACCTTTTAGTACGACCCATAAAACAGGGTCATCTACAGGGGATTTTGAAAGATATGTCCTCTTGAAAACAGGGTATACTTCTGCTCCTACTCCAACTCAGACCAGCCAGTTTGTAAACGGCGTTTCTCCCGAACGAATTTATGGAATGCAAATATTTTTGCACCAATGGAAAGCTTAGCAAAAATACTACAATTCGCATGTGCCACTTTTGAAATTTGACAAAGAAATGAGAGAGTTATGGTCATCACAAGGCGACAGTCTTACTCATAGAGAAGAGTGTAGCCCTGGCCGACCTCGTTTTGAGCATAACTCTCAATCCCACCGTTGGATCTTCGCGATCTTGGGATCGTTGGAACGCTTGTCTCTTGAACATGAAGATTTAGTGGTTGATTGTCAAATCTGGTGAAGGTTTCACCCCAACCCGTCACTCTCAAAGTGACGGCCTGTGCTGGCTGGAAGTGGCAGAACTTGGCTCTGATACCAAATGTTGGAACTTGAGGAGAGAGGGAGCTTTGGAGCAGCGAGCATGTGTGATTAGAAGGGCATCACTTGTGACGAAGAATGGTCATTCAATCACTCAAAATGATGTAGTACATATAGAGCTAGAGCTTGGGCAAGTCAGCCCTCTCACAAGCCACACCACTTAGCCATGGAGGCTAAGGCTCACACACTAGAATCCATAATCTCACACAAGGGAGGAAATCAGCCTAGCAATCAGGCTGACCACTCACACACGACCTAGAGAGCTAGAGAATGCTCTCATGGCACACACCTAGTGGTCACATAACCCACAAACCCATGGAGAATCGCCATGTGTCCATGACTAGCACACAAGGATCTCACCTCACCTAAAAAGTAAGGAGAGGTACCTTTATCCTAGTCAGCACACTCTGACAAGGCAATCCTAAGACCAAAGACCTTTTTGGATATTTCTCCCATCAGGTCTTGACCCTGGACCTCTTGCCTTTTTCTTTTCTCAGGCTAAGGCATGGAGCCATCACCCATGCCCACCCAGACATCGACGGTCCATGACCCCCGAAACTTCGAAAATTCATATCTCCCAATCCGACCGTTGGATCGGCCTCAAACTTGGACCGAAGACATTTTGCCACCTGATCTTTCAAATGGTGAAGTTGGATCGGCAATCGGAGCAGGCATCTGGTACTTTCCTGGAACTTGCGCCTGTGGACCTGAAACTGAGCCAGATGGCTCCTTTCCCAACACATCAAACTCGACATCTCGGCTCCTCATGAGCTTTCCAGCCGCCTAGTCCCACAGCCTATACGCCTTGTGTGCGGTGTCGTATCCAACCATTTAACACTTCTTAGCACGTGCATCCAGCTTGCCAATTCCTTCTCTCCTTGGATCTATTCCCAAGCTGTACAGCCAAAGACCCTCAAGTGTGAGGCATCTAGCTTCTTCCCTAACCACGCCTCCTGTGGCATCCTGAGCTACTTCTCTTGCTGCTTCTTACCACGCCTTCCAAACGCGGT
Organism: Penium margaritaceum; assembly: GCA_023375785.1. Classification (NCBI taxonomy): domain Eukaryota; kingdom Viridiplantae; phylum Streptophyta; class Zygnematophyceae; order Desmidiales; family Peniaceae; genus Penium; species Penium margaritaceum. Next base: position 64,491 of record SZWC01007104.1, on the reverse strand, counting down.
TGCTGGAGTGAGATTCACAAGGTAGCAGTGCATGTGTAGAAACCGCCAACCGCTCTTGGTATTGTAACCAAGAGATGATATCACCCTCAGAGCCAAGGTTCCACACGTAGAAGTTCATAGAAATTACTTCCTGAGCACTTGGTCACTTTCGCGCGAAGAGCAAGTTCCTGGGGCTTATATCAACCAATGCTTCTTTAGTGTCTACCTCTCGTAGAAAACTCTATAGGGAGTCTCAAATGTAAGAACTGTACTTAATGACAGGTAACTGACAGGTTCTTGTAGTCCTAGAGCCAGCCTCTAGCCTAGGTGTGCAGTGGCTCCTTCGATGAGCCACTTTGGGAGCAATCTGGATTGCGTCATCCCCCTTGCGTACGTGGCGCTCCTTGTGACCGCCAAGTGGCACAAGCCACTAGGAAGGACCTTGGAAGGTTCTAAGATGTCTCTTGGAACCTTCCTCTTCCTCTTTTAGTCACAAAGAAAATTAGTCAACAGGCTGGTATTTGACCGGGTGACCTCTTGCTCTAGAGACCAACTCTAGAATGTCTAAGCCACAAGGAGTTGTCAAAGGTAGTGTTCTTGGAACTGGAGGAAAGAGGGAGCCTTAGAGAAGCGAGCATGAAGGATTGCAAGGGCCTCACTTGTAGTAAAGAATGGTTGTTCAATCACTCAAAATGATGGAATACATATGGACCTAGAGCTTGGATAAAGTCAGCCCTTCTCACAAGCTACACCACTTAGGCATGGAGGCTAAGACTCACACACTAGAGTTCTTAAACTCACACAAGAGAGAAAATCAGCCTAGCAATCAGGCTGACAACTCACGCACGAGATAGAGAGCTAGAGAACGCTCTCATGGCACACTCATAGTGGTCACATAACCCAAAATCCCATGGAGAATCGCGATGTGTCCATAGCTAGCACACAAGGAACTCACCTCAGCTAAAACGTAAAGAGGGTACCTTTTTCCTAGTCAGCACATCCCGACAAGGCAACCCAATAATCTAAAACCTTTTTGGATATTTCTCCCATTAGGTCTTGATCATGGATCTCTTGCCTTTTTGTTTTCTCAAGCTAAGGCATGGAGCCATCGGCCATGGTCACCCACATATCGGCGATCGATGATCCCAGAAACTTCGAAAAATCATATCTCCCAATCCGACCGTTGGATCAGCTTCAAACATGGACCATAGGCATTTTGACACCTGTCCTTCCAATGAAGTAGTCAAATGGATGATCGGACCAGGCATCTGGTAGTTTCTTGGAACTTGTTCTTGTGGACTTGAAACTGAGCTGGATGGCTCCTGTCCCAACAATCTCCCACTTTGCTCTAGTCGGAGTGGGCAGAGTCCACATGCCTTTAAGCCAAACTGCTGCTTCTCACGGGTCACTGGCTTGGTACAGAAATCAGTGACCTGCTTGATAGTATCCTCTTGCACCATGTGCCTGATGAAATGATATGCGATGTCAATGTGCTTGGTGCGTGCATGGTACTGAGGATTCTTGGTGAGTGCCATTGCGCTTTGGTTGTCGACGCGCACAGGAACTAGAACTGCTGCACTCCTACTCATCCTTCCCATGAGACGCTGAAGCCAAAAAACTTCCTTGGCTCCTAAGCTGAAAGAGACATACTAAGCTTCCGTGCTTGAGGTGGCCACAACCACTTGCCGCTTACTGAACTAGCTGATGGCCCCAGTTTTCATGATGAAGACATGTCCAAATATGGACTTGCGCTCCTCCTGGTTTGAAGCCCAATCTGCATCTTTATAGCCGATGATGTTGTTGTCTTTGCCGTTGTAGGTGATACCGATGTTGATGATTCTAGCAAGGTGGCGGAAGATCTGCTTCACTGCCTTGAGGTGCTCCATCCGCTACTCCATTGAACCTCACGAGGTTATTCGAGCGTCTCGAGCGGGATACCGATGGGTTTTCCCTCTGCCATGCTTAAACCACTGCAAAATATCGTTGATATAGCGGCTCTACTACAGTGAGAGAGAGCGTGACTTGCGGTCACGCTCAATCTGGATTTCGAGGAAGTATGATTCCTCCCTAAATTCAGATGCTTGGAAGCGCTCCTACATGGCCTCCTTGAACTCCTACAGTGCATACATGCTATTGGAAAGGACGAGTATGTCATCCACATACACGATGATGATAAGCACCTCATGACCATGCTCCTAGCGATAGACGATGTAGTCACACTTACTACGCTCAAACCCCATGCACTGCAACATCACATCCAACTTCTGGTTCCGAGCATGCGACGCTTGCCAGAGGTCGTATAGCGAATTCTGCAGTTTGTAAACCAGGTACTCGTGGCCATCCATGACGAACCCCTCCGTCAGCTCTATGTAAATCTCCTCCTCCATGACACCGTTCAAGAATGCCGTCTTGACATCCTTGTGGTGGACCTCAAAGGCCTCTACTGGTGTATAGGAAAAGAGAGAATGCACAAAGGCAAACTTGGTAACAGGGACAAAGGTTTCCGTGTAGTCGATGCCTTCCTGATGCAACTAGCCCTTGGTGACTTGCCTCGCCTTGTATGTTTCCAGGTTGCCATTTGCTCCCGCCTTCTTCTTGAACAACCACTTGCACTTGATCACCTTATGTCCACGTGGACGCTCAGTCAGCTCGCACGTACCGTTGTCAAGCTACGACCGTATCTCCTGCTGTACAGCTTGTACCAAATTTGCTACATCTCGTGTAGCCATGGCTTCCTTGTACGACGTCGGCTCATCAGAGTCTGCTACAACTGCGACGTTCATCTAGTCTGGTTTTTAGAGGATCCAAAAATGCCTGCGCTGACTAGGCTTGTAGCGCACCCTGAGAGGGTACCTTCGACCTGGTGCTGGAGTGTTGGCAGGAGGCTAGCGCGCTGCTGGTGGCACAACTGCTCTTGCTCAAGGTGGTGTATCTTTTTCCTCTACTTTTGCCAATGAGGCCGTTGTATCTGCTGCATCAGACATGGGAGAATAGACTAGTTCTCCAACTGTCACGGTGGAGGAAGGATAAAGAGAGACTGTGTCACGATGGATATCTGCTTCCACTGTCTCATTGGTTACTGCTTGTACTACCTCTTCATAGACAATGTTCGTGCCGATGGCGTTGCTCTCGTTGAAGACGATATCCCTTGAGATGATGACATGGCCTGTATCCCTCTCGCAGAGGCAATACGTCTTGCTTGCCACATTGTAGCCAATCATCAGCATCCTTGCGCTCTTCGCGTCCCTCTTTTGTTGCTTGTCCTTTGACACGTGCATGTGCGCCAAGCTGCCAAATGCGCGAAGATGACCCACGCTCGGCTTCTTGCCAAACCATGCCTCGTACGGCGTCATATGCTCCATGGCCTTGTTTGGACTGCGGTTCTTGATGTACATTGCAGTGTTCACTGCTTTGGCCCAAAAATCGTAGGTGAGCCGAGCCGCGTGCAGCATGGAGCACACCAACTCAACGATGGTGCGGTTGGCACATTCTCCTATGCCCTTCTACTACGGCAAGTATGGCGTAGTGCGCTATGCCTTCTTGTTGGGAAAAGAGCCATCTGGCTGAGTTTCAGGTCCACAGGAGCAAGTTCCAGGAAAGTACCATATGCCTGCTCCGATTGCCAATCCGACTTCATCATTGGAAAGATCAGGTGGCAAAATGTCTACGGTCCAAGTTTGAGGCCGATCCAACGGTCGGATTGGGAGATATGAATTTTCAAAGTTTCGGGGGTCATGGACCGTCGATGTCTGGGTGGGCATGGGTGATGGCTCCATGCCTTAGTCTGAGAAAAGAAAAAAAGGTAAGAGATCCAGGGTCAAGACCTGATGGGAGAAATATCCAAAAAGGTCCTTGGTCTTAGGATTGCCTTGTCAGAGTGTGCTGACTAGGATAAAGGTACCTCTCCTTACNCATTGGAAAGATCAGGTGGCAAAATGTCTACGGTCCAAGTTTGAGGCCGATCCAACGGTCGGATTGGGAGATATGAATTTTCAAAGTTTCGGGGGTCATGGACCGTCGATGTCTGGGTGGGCATGGGTGATGGCTCCATGCCTTAGTCTGAGAAAAGAAAAAAAGGTAAGAGATCCAGGGTCAAGACCTGATGGGAGAAATATCCAAAAAGGTCCTTGGTCTTAGGATTGCCTTGTGACTGTGTGCTGACTAGGATAAAGGTACCTCTCCTTACTTTTTAGGTGAGGTGAGATCCTTGTGTGCTAGCCATGGACACATGGCGATTCTCCATGGGTTTGTGGGTTATGTGACCACTAGGAGTGTGCCATGAGAGCAATCTCTAGCTCTCTAGGTCGTGTGTGAGTGGTCAGCCTGATTGCTAGGCTGATTTCCTCCTTGTCTGAGATTATGGACTCTAGTGTGTGAGCCTTAGCCTCCATGGCTAAGTGGTGTGACTTGTGAGAGGGCTGACTTGCCCAAGCTCTAGCTCTATATGTACTCCATTATTTTGAGTGATTGAAAAACCATTCTTCAGCACAAATGATGCCCTTCCAACCACACATGCTCGCTGCTCCAAGGCTCCCTCTCTCCTCAAGTTCCAACATTTGGTATCAGAGCCAAGTTCTGCCACTTCCAGCCAGCACAGGCTGTCACTTTGAGAGTGACGGGTTGGGGTGAAACGTTCACCAGATTTGACAATGGACCACTGTATCTTCACGTTCAAGAGACAAGCTTTCCAACGAGCCCAACATCATGAAGATCAAACAGTCAGAATGAGAGTTATGCTCAAAACGAGGTCAGCCAGGGCTACATTCTTCTCTATGAGCAAGACTGTCGCCTTGTGATGACCATAACTCTCTTGTTTCTTTGTCAAATTTAAAAAGTAGCACATGCTAATTGTAGTATTTTTCCTAAGGTTTCTATTGGTGCAAACATATTTGCATTTCATTGATTCGTTTGGGAGAAACGCCGTTTGCAAACTGGCTGGTCTGAGTTGGAGTAGGAGCAGAAGCATACCCTGTTTTCAAGAGGGCATATCTTTTGAAATCCCCTGTTGATGACCCTGTTTTATGGGTTGATCTGAAAGGTTTTGAGCTGAATTTTCCAGTGGTGGGCTGCTTTTTTCAAAATTCCCAGTCTGCTGGCACCTACAGTCCATTTTCTGTCAGACAGATTTCTGGCAGAAGCAGCAGTAGAAGCAGACGTAGCGCCGCCATCCAAGGGCAGAACTGAGCATCACCAAGGCTCAAAATGGCAGTAGCTGGCGTTCTGACAGCAGCCCAGCCTTTGGAGAGGCTGGAGGGACGCGCCAACTTCACGTTTTGGAAGATCCGTACCCGCCTCCTTTTGGAGGAGAGGGACTTGTGGGAGGTGGTGAGCGGCGACGAGCCGGCTCCTGTTCCACAGGCAAAAGGCATCACCGCAGCGCAGGTGGTGGCGGGGAAGACGCCGCAAAAGGGTGCAGCTGATGCGGGTTCTTNTACCAGCGATGTACGAGGAGTGAAAGAAGAAGGACAGGCAGGCCTACAGGTTGCTTGTTAATACCATCTCCAACCCGCATCTTCAGTACGTGAGTGACAAGGCTACTGCAAGGAGGGGTGAACACGTTGTGCAAGAAGTATGAGAGCAAGGATCCTGCATTCCTCATGCTTTTGGAGGAAAAGATGATGGCGCTGAAAATGCAGGGTGGTGAAGGGATGGAGGCGTATCTGGACAGGGCAAAGGAGCTGGCGAAACAGTTGAGAGCCGCTGGCAATCCTGTGGAAGAGACGCGTTTCATTCTCCTCTTGCTGAGGGAACTCCCAACCAACTACGACACGGTGCGAGAGATGTTGGAGTGCCAGCCGACTCTCGACCTCGACTTCATCTGCAAGCACTTGGTGCAGATGGAACTGCATCGCAATGCAGCAAAGCGCAATGGCGGCAGCAGCAGCAGTGAAGCAGCTTTCATGGCCATGGGCTCACGCAACCACCAGCAGCAGCAGTCCGAGGAGCAGAGAGGTAAGAAGTGTTGGATCTTGAGGAGAGAGGGAGCCTTGGAGCAGAGAGCATGTGTGATTGGAGGGGCATCACTTGTGCTGAAGAATGGTTGTTCAATCACTCAAAATGATGGAGTACATATAGAGCTAGAGCTTGGGCAAGTCAGCCCTCTCACAAGCCACACCACTTAGCCATGGAGACTAAGGCTCACACACTAGAATCCATAATCTCACACAAGGGAGGAAATCAGCCTAGCAATCAGGCTGACCACTCACACACGACCTAGAGAGCTAGAGAATGCTCTCATGGCACACTCCTAGTGGTCACATAATCCACAAACCCATGGAGAATCGCCATGTGTCCATGGCTAGCACACAAGGATCTCACCTCACCTAAAACGTAAGGAGAGGTAACTTTATCCTAGTCAGCACACTCTGACAAGGCAATCCTAAGACCAAGGACCTTTTTGGATATTTCTCCCATCAGGTCTTGACCCTGGACCTCTTGCCTTTTTCTTTTCTCAGGCTAAGGCATGGAGCCATCACCCATGCCCACCCAGACATCGACGGTCCATGACCCCCGAAACTTCGAAAATTCATATCTCCCAATCCGACCGTTGGATCGGCCTCAAACTTGGACCGTAGACATTTTGCCACCTGATCTTTCCAATGGTGAAGTCNGGCACACTCCTAGTGGTCACATAACCCACAAACCCATGGAGAATCGCCATGTGTCCATGGCTAGCACACAAGGATCTCACCTCACCTAAAAAGTAAGGAGAGGTACCTTTATCCTAGTCAGCACACTCTGACAAGGCAATCCTAAGACCAAGGACCTTTTTGGATATTTCTCCCATCAGGTCTTGACCCTGGACCTCTTGCCTTTTTCTTTTCTCAGGCTAAGGCATGGAGCCATCACCCATGCCCACCCAGACATCGACGGTCCATGACCCCCGAAACTTTGAAAATTCATATCTCCCAATCCAACCGTTGGATCGGCCTCAATCTTGGACCGTAGATATTTTGCCACCTGATCTTTCCAATGGTGAAGTCAGATTGGTGATCGGAGCAGGCATCTGGTACTTTCCTGGAACTTGCTCCTGTGGACCTGAAACTGAGCCAGATGGCTCCTTTCCCAACAATCTCCCACTCTGCCGCAGTCAGAGTGGGCTGAGTCCACATGCCTTCATGCAAAACTGCTGCTTCTCACGGGTCAGTGGCTTGGTGCAGAAATCAGCGACCTGCTTGCTGGTTGGAGTAAATTCCAGCTTGATAGCACCCTCCTGCACCATGTGCCTGATGAAATGATATGCGATATCAATGTGCTTGGTACGTGCATGGTGCTCAGGATTCTTGGCGAGTGCGATTGCGCTATGGTTGTGGACGCGCACAGGAACTGGAACTGCTGCACTCCCACTCATCTCCGCCATGAGACGTTGGAGCCAAACTGCTTCTTTGGCTCCAAAGCTGAGAGATACGTACTCAGCTTCTGTGCTCGAGGTCGCCACGACCACCTGCCGCTTGCTGCACCAGCTGATGGCTCTACCATTCATGACGAACACATGTCCGGAGATGGACTTGCGGTGCTCAGGGTTTGAAGCCCAATCTGCGTATGTGTAGCCGATGATGCTATTGTCATTGCCGTTGTAGGTGATGCCGATGTTGATGGTTCCACCAAGGTAGCGGAAGATCCGCTTCACTGCCTTCTGGTGCTCTGGTCCGGGATTAGCCATGTACTGGCTCACAGCGCTCACAGCCTGTGCGAGGTCTGGCCTGGTTGCCACCATCAGGTACATGAGACTGCCGACAGCGCTCTGGTACTTCTGCCGCTCAGCTGCATTTGCTTCTCCATTGAAGCTCACAAGGTACTGCCGCATCTCCAGCGGCGTGCTGATGTGTTTTGTCTCTGCCATGCCGAACCGCTGCAAAACATCCTTGATGTAGCGGCTCTGCTGCAGCGAGAGAGAGCGTGACTTGCGGTCACGCGTGATCTGGATACCGAGGAAGTATGATGCCTCTCCGAGATCAGACATCTGGAAGCGCTCCTTCATGGCTTCTTTGAAATCCTGCAGTGCAGACATGCTGTTGGAAAGGAGGAGCATGTCATCCACATAGACAATGATGATGAGGATCTCATGCTCATGCTGCCAGCAATACACACTGTAGTCACACTCGCTGCGCTCAAACCCCATGCACTGCAACGCTGCATCCAACTTTTGGTTCCAAGCACGCGACGCTTGCTTCAGGCCGTACAGCGATTTCTGCAGCATGCAGACCAGGTGCTCCTGGCCATCCATGACGAACCCCTCCGGGTGCTCCATGTAGATCTCTTCCTCCAAGTCACCATTCAAGAATGCCGTCTTGACATCCATGTGGTGAACTTCAAGGTCCTCAGCTACTGCATAAGAGAGGAGCGTACGCACAGAGGCAAACTTTGCAACAGGGGCAAAAGTTTCTGTGTAGTCGATGCCCTCCTGCTGCGAGTAGCCCTTGGCGACCAGCCTCGCCTTGTACTTTTCCAGGTTACCATCTGCTCCCCGCTTCTTCTTGAACACCCATTTGTACTTGATCACCTTACGTCCTGGTGGACGCTCAGTCAGCTCCCATGTGCCGTTGTCCAGCTGCGACTGTATCTCCTGCTGCACGGCTTGCGCCCAATCTGCTGCATCCGGTGCAGCCATGGCCTCCTTGTATGATGTTGGCTCATCTGAATCTGCTGCAACTGCGACGTTCATCTGTTCTGGTTTCTGCAGCATCCAGAAATGGCCGCGCTCACCAGGCTTGTAAGGCACCCTAAGAGGGTACCTGCGACCTAGTGCTGGAGCGTTAGCGGGCAACTAGCGCGGTGCTGCTGGCACAACTGCTGCTGCTGGTGGTGCTACATCTCCCTCCTCTGCTTCTGCCGATGAGGCTGCTGTGTCCGCAACATCAGACATGGGAGAGTAGAGTGATTCTCCCACTGTCACAGTAGAGGAAGGATCGGGAGAAACTGGGTCAGGAAGAATTTCTGCTCCCACTGTCTTGTCAGCTGCTGGTTCTGCTACCTCTTCACACATGATGTTGGTGCCGATGACGTTGCTCTCGTTGAAGACGACATCCCTGGAGATGATGACGTGGCCTGTATCCCTCTCGTAGAGGCGATACGCCTTGCTTGCCACGTCGTAGCCAATCATCAGCATTTGTACTCTCTTCGCGTCCCACTTTTGCCGCTTCTCCTTTGGCACGTGCATAAGCGCCAAGCTGCCAAACGCGCAAAGATGACCCACGCTCGGCTTCTTGCCGAAACACGCCTCGTACGGCGTCATCTGCTCCATGGCCTTGGTTGGACTGCGGTTCTTGATGTAGACTGCAGTGCTCACGGCTTCAGCCCAGAAGTCGTAGGTCAACCGAGCCGCGTGCAGCATGGAGCGCGCCGACTCCACAATGGTACGGTTGGCGCGTTCTGCTATACCGTTCTGCTGCGGTGAGTACGGCGCGGTACGCTGCGCCTTGATGCCAGCTGCTGCGAGGTAGTCTTGGAATTCCTTGCTTAGATATTCTCCACCGCGATCGCTGCGCAGCGCCTTGATCTTCTTGCCAGTCTGGTTCTCCACCATGGCCTTGAACTCCTTGAACCTGTCAAAGCACTGGTCCTTGGAGGAAAGGAAGTACACAGCAATGTAACGGCTGAAATCATCAATGAAGGTGAGAAAATACCTAGAGCCTCCAAAGCTCTGGGACTGCATCGGTCCGCAGAAGTCCGTGTGGACCAGCTCCAACACCTCTTTTGCACGCTCCCCTGCTCCAGAGAACGCCTCGCGGTGTTGCTTCCCCTCCAAACATCCGATGCATAACTGTTGCTCAAAGTTAGAGATGGTAGGCAGGTCACGTACCATCTGCTTTGCTTGAAGCTGCTGCAAGGCGCGCATGCCGATGTGGCCGTAGCGCGCATGCCAGATCTCACCATCTGTCGCCTGCACCACTGCTGCAAGACTTTGCTCACGCGGGATCTTGGTCGCCCCCAACAGGCGGTACATGTCGCCCTCCTTCACCGACTTGGCCAACTCCTCTCCTGTTTCCTTGTTGAGGATGTAGTCATAGTCATCATCGAAGACAACGCGCAGTCCTGTATTGGTGTGAGAGGACACTGAGAGAAGGTTGAACGCAGCATCAGGCACATACAGTACGCCATGGAAAACTCCCACTTCAATGCCATGCGGGGTCTCGAACCACATCTCCACAATCCCAATCCCCTCAGCATACACCACCTGATCATCACCCAAAGCAATCGGCCGAGGAGGAATGGAGAGCAGCTGTGTGAACCACTCCTTGTGGTGCGTCAGACTCTTGGTACACCCCGAGTCCTTGTACCACGCCAGATCCGCCTTTTCCTTCTGCAACATGTCAGACTTCGCCATGAAGAGGCGGTCGCGCACCTCCTTGGCGACGTTCATGTTGCCAAAATGGCGCACGCTAGTCTGGTTCTGCTGCTGCTGCTGCTGCTGCTGGCGTTGCTGTGACTGCTGCTGCTGTTGCTGTGGAGATTGCTGCTTTTGCTGCTGCTGCTGCTGCTGTTCTTTCTGGTCCCTCTTGAACTTGAAGCACTCTTTCTTGTAGTGGCCCTCTTTGTGGCAGTAGTGGCACTTGCCTTTCTTCTTGCCTCTCTGCTGCCCGGACTGCTGCTGCTGCTGGTTGCGTGAGCCCATGGCCATGAAAGCTGCTTCACTGCTGCTGCCGCCATTGCGCTTTGCCGCATTACGATGCAATTCCACCTGCACCAAGTGTGTGTAGATGAAGTCGAGGTCGAGAGTTGGCTGGCAGTCCAGCGTCTCTCGTACCGTGTCGTAGCTGGTTGGGAGTCCCCTCAGCAAGAGGAGGAGGAAGCGCGTCTCTTCCACAGGATTGCCGGCCGCTCTCAGCTGCTTCGCCAGCTCCTTTGCCCTGTCCAGATACGCCTCCATCCCTTCACCACCCTTCATTTTCAGCGCCATCATCTTTTCCTCCAAAAGCATGAGGAATGCAGGATCCTTGCTCTCATACTTCTTGCACAACGTGTCCCACCCCTCCTTTGCAGTAGCCTTGTCACTCACGTACTGAAGATGCGGGTTGGAGATGGTGTTAACAAGCAACCTGTAGGCCTGCTTGTCCTTCTTCTTCCACTCCTCGTACGTCGTTGGTACAGCTGCAGAAGAACCCGCATCAGCTGCACCCTTTTGCGGTGTCTTCCCCGCCACCACCTGCGCTGCGGTGATGCCTTTTGCCTGTGGAACTGGAGCCGGCTCGTCACCGCTCACCACCTCCCACAAGCCCCTCTCCTCCAAAAGGAGGCGGGTACGGATCTTCCAAAACGTGAAGTTGGCACGTCCCTCCAGCCTCTCCAAAGTCTGCGCTGCTTTCACAACACTAGCTGCTGCCATTTTGAGCCCTGGTGATGCTCAACGCTGCCCTTGGATGGCGGCGCTACCCCTGCTTCTGCTGTTGCTTCTTCCAGAAATCTGTCTGACAGAAAATGGACTGTAGGTGCCACCAGACTGGGAATTTTGAAAAACTGAGTCCACCACTGGTAAATTCAGCTCAAAAGCTTTCAGATCGACCCATAAAACAGGGTCATCAACAGGGGATTTTGAAAGATATACCCTCTTGAAAATAGGGTATGCTTCTGCTCCTACTCCAACTCAGAGCAGCCACTTTGTAAATGGCGTTTCTCCCAAACGAATCAATAGAATGCAAATATTTTTACACTAATGGAAAGATTAGGAAAAATAGTACAATTCGCATGTGCCACTTTTTAAATTTGACAAAGAAATGAGAGAGTTATGGTCATCACAAGGCGACAGTCTTACTCATAGAGAAGAGTGTAGCCCTGGCCGACCTCGTTTTGAGCATCACTCTTAATCCGACCGTTTGATCTTCGCGATCTTGGACTCGTTGGAACGCTTGTCTTTTGAACTTGAAGATCCCGTGTTTGATCATCAAATCTGGTGAAGGTTTTACCCCACCCCGTCACTCTCAAAGTGATGGCCTGTGCTGGCTGGAAGTGGCAGAACTTGGCTCTGATACCAAATGTTGGATCTTGAGGAGTGAGGAAGTCTTGGAGCAGCGAGCATGTGTGATTGGAAGGGCATCACTTGTGCTGAAGAATGGTTGTTCAATCACTCAAAATGATGGAGTACATATAGAGCTAGAGCTTGGGCAAGTCAGCGTTCTCACAAGCCACACCACTTAGCCATGGAGACTAAGGCTCACACACTAGAATCCATAATCTCACAGAAGGGAGGAAATCAGCCTAGCAATCAGGCTGACCACTCACACACAACCTAGAGAGCTAGAGAATGCTCTCATGGCACACTCCTAGTGGTCACATAACCCACAAACCCATGGAGAATTGCCATGTGTCCATGGCTAGCACACAAGGATCTCACCTCACCTAAAAAGTAAGGAGAGGTACCTTTATCCTAGTCAGCACACTCTGACAAGGCAATCCTAAGACCAAGGACCTTTTTGGATATTTCTCCCATCAGGTCTTGATCCTGGACCACTTGCCTTTTTCTTTTCTCAGGCTAAGGCATGGAGCCATCACCTATGCCCACCCAGACATCGACGGTCCATGACCCCCAAAACTTCGAAAATTCATATCTCCCAATCCGACCGTTGGATCGGTCTCAAACTTGGACCGTAGACATTTTGCCACCTGATCTTTCCAATGGTGAAATCGGATCAGCGATCCGACTAGGCATCTGGTACTTTCCTGGAACTTGCTCCTGTGGACCTGAAACTGAGCCAGATGGCTCCTTTCCCAACAAGAAGAAGGGCAAGTGCCACTATTGCCAGAAAGAGGGGCACTACAAGAAAGAGTGCTTCAAGTTTAAGAGGGACCAGAAGGAGTAGCAGCAGCAGCTGCAAAAGCAGCAATCTCCACAGCAACAGCAGCAGCAGTCACAGCAACGGCAGCAGCAGCAGCAGCAGCAGAACCAGACTAGCGTGCGCCATTTTGGCAACATAAACGTCGCTAAGGAGGTGCGCGACCGCCTCTTCATGGCGAAGTCTGACATGTCGCAGAAGGAAAAAGCGGATCTGGCGTGGTACAAAGACTCGGGGTGTACCAAGAGTCTGACGCACGACAAGGAGAGGTTCACGCAGCTGCTCTCCATTCCTCCTCGGCCGATTGCTTTGGGTGATGATCGGGTGGTGTATGCTGAGGGGATTGGGATTGTGGAGATGTGGTTGGAGACCCCGCGTGGCATTGAAGTGGGAGTTTTCCATGGCGTGCTGTATATACCTGATGCTCCGTGTTGGAAAATCAGGATCTTCATCACCACACGAC
>SZWC01007104.1:36534-50349 GCA_023375785.1 Penium margaritaceum | reverse complement strand
GTCGCCACTCTCTCCCCCACTCCTCTGCCTATCCTACCGGACTCTACTCTACTGCACCTTACTCTGCCGATGGCGGGGTCAGTCACCGTCGTCCGGGAGTCTAACCCGGTACGAGGGCCTGCCGCAGCCTCCTCTTGCTTTGATAGGGTACCGTGGACGGCCACCTGAAGTTCTGGTGAAATTTGCGGAACTACAGGTCATGGTCTCGGTGAAGACCAAGTGCTAGGACGAGAGTGCGAGCGTGAGCTCCTCTCGATACGAAGGGTGCTGACGTGGCTTCTGGTGGATCAGTGGAAACACGGACCGAAGATCGGAACAGATGGACGGGCAGCAACAGAAGCATTGGATCGAAAGAACAGAGCTACAGGATCTTTATAAAGAAGAGATCGATGGATGCGACAGCATCGCGTAGAAAATGGAGCAATCGCAGCCGTCGTGGGATCGAGAGTGCGAGCACGAGCTCCTCTTCACCCGACGAACGAGAAGATCAACGGAAGAAAAAGACCTGCCGCAGATCCGGACGATCTCGTCCGTGGATCGCACCGAGGGCGCTGGGCATCCGCCTACCTCGGTCGCTCGGTGACTGGGGACACCGACCGGCGTCCGGGACGCTCAAGGAAGACACAAGCGGACCGGACAGACCAAGCCCGTGCATTCTGCTCGCTCTTTGTATTTCCTAGTCACTAGACTAAGTACAAATAGGTAGTAGTTTCATTTGTAGATTGCTTCGTCTGTACTGCGCCATTTTTCAAGTATAGCATATCGTTGGAAAGCCCAAGAGACGAGCCGTGTATCTCTGACTTCAGTGTAACCTCTTGAATCGTCAGTGTGTAACAGAAAGAGATTATTTGCAACGTACAGTTGCAGTGTGTACAACACCGTGGATTCCTGTCACAATTGTTTGATTTGTTGTATCTCCTGAGACATCTATGATCCTGGAGAAGCACTAATTATCACATTTGGTATCAGAGCAGGAGGTGCTTTTACCAGGAGCAGTCATCACCATGGCGTTACTTACAGGAAGCAGCCATCATGATCATTTCAAGATACCAATCTTCAATGGCGAGGACTACCAATCTTTTGCATTCAACATGAAAATGGTATTCATGAACAAGGGACTATGGGGAGTGGTCACCGACCCACCTACAGACGTCGTGGATGTTAACGCCTCCATCGAAGAGAAGAACAATCACAAAAGGCGATGTGATCAAGCGTTTGCAATCCTGGCTATGCAACTGGAAGAGCGGCTAAAGTTTCTCATTCGAGACAACAATGCGGACCTCTGTCCGAGAACTGCATGGAGAGCCCTGAAGCGACGATATCACAAGATCAGTGATGATGAGCTGGGTCATCTACTCAAAGAATTTCATACTCAAAAAATGGAGGAACACACTCGGCTTGAGGATCATATTAGTCATTTGAAGGATCTTTCCAGTCGCATCACAGCTTTGGGTGAAGTCATTTCTGAAAGAGTGCTCGTTCAGACCTTGTTTCAGAGCCTTCCTACACGTTTTCAACACACAGTGAAGTGTCTCCAAACCTTCAACAACGACCGACAGGAAGATGATGAAAAGATTGCACTCATTGGATCTGCTGTTAAGAACGCTCTAGACGCCATTGGAAACGCTGTCCCAGAAGCTGCAGCAGCAGTACAAGCAGCAGCAGGACCAGCAGCGGCCGCAGCAGCAGCAGCAGCCAAGCCACATGTGCTGACCATTGAGAAGGCAACACCGGCTCTTATGCTGGACAAGGATGCCTACATCAAAGAAAACGGAGGTGAAGTCGGACTTTATGCAAAGTATCAAGGACGACCAGACCGACGAACGAAGAAATACGAGACCTATGGGAATGCTCGCCCCAGCACCAACCAAGGCACTCAAGCCACCTATCAACCTCGACCTGGATATTCTCAACAAGCTCCCATGCCCTATGTTCATCCAGGGGATCGTATCTGTTGGCGATGCAACAAAAAGGGGCATATACAACTTGACTGCCCTACTCGCCCATTGCAACGACCACAATTCAATGCGACAACGCGCAACACTCCGAACGCTCTTCTAACTGATGAGACACCATCAGCCTTTCTCTCAGCTTTCTCAACACTGTTGGCTGACTTTTCCCATCTCATCTCAGGCTTTACAGGTCACAATTCCTCAGACGTGCAGTAAAACTCGATTAGTGACTCTATTCCTCAGCTAAATTTCTTCACAGCCGACGCCAACGACTTCGAACAACACCCTTCAGACTCAAGCGGAACAAATACAGATTTCTCAATCAGTCATGAAAAACCTATCCTCGAAGAACTGGCAATGTGCTCTATCGACTGTGCTTATCTACTCGCTGCGTGAGTCCTTGCCTGGATCATTGACTTAGGATGCACCAAGCACATGACCTGTCGCAAAGAATGGTTCACCACCTACACCCAATATGCACAACCTCGCGGAGTTCTTGTGGGTGATGGAAGACTTATACCAGCCTACGGTGAAGGTACAGTACGAGTGCTTATTACCCTTCAAGGGCAGCAGGTGACACGCACTTTGAGCCAAGTCTTATTCGTCCCTGAACTTGCGGCCAATCTCCTATCCGTCGGACGTATCAACAACAACGGCTTCAAAGTGGTTTTTGATTTGGACAAGAACTGCAAGATTCGGGATAACAAAGGAAATCTAGCAGCCGTTGCTACTCGCACTGGTCACCTTACAATTCTCGATTCAGAAGAGGTACCATCAGCTATGCTGAGCTATGCTGACAGAAGAGCTATGCTGACAAATGAACCAGAAGTCGCATTCATGGCAACTATTTCTTCAGACTGCCGCCATTCCACCTCGGCTACTTCTACAGCTGACTTATGGCATCGACGGCTCGCCCATGTGAACTATGCGACTCTGCACAACATGGCACAACAACAATGGGTTCATGATCTCCCATCCGGACTCACGAAGCCATCTGACACCAAACCATGTAGCGGCTGTCTGACAAGCAAACAACATCAAAAACCATTCAAGGCTCACCCAACTACATCAACAACACAAAAACTGGAACTGCTTCACATGGACCTCTGCTACATCAAAGAAGGTTCCCTGTCAAACAAGCATTACTTCCTGGTCATCATCGATGACTACAGCCATTTCGTTTGGGTCAAGTTTCTCCGCTACAAAAATGAAGCCGCCGATATCATCAAGACCTGGATGCGACAGATTGAAAATGAAACCAACCTCACTGTGAAGAAAATCAGAACCGACAACGGTGGTGAGTTCATTTGTCAATCACTCAACTCTTTCTTCCAGCAAAAAGGTATCCAACACCAACGTACTGTTCCCTACACACCTCAAGAAAACGGAAAAGCGGAGCGCATGAATCAGACCCTTCTGGAATGCGCTCGAACAATGCTACACACAGCTGCACTCCCATCCGTCCTTTGGGGGGAGGCTCTCTCCACTGCACCCTACATCACCAACCGCCTACCCACAGTCAAACTTCCCAATGCCACTCATACTCCGTATGAAGCATGGACCAGTGCGAAACCTCATCTGCAACACATTCGCATCTTCGGCTGCACCGCTCACGTCTGGCTGCGCCCAGAACTGCGCTCCAAACCGGAGCCGCGGTCTAAGGCCTGCATCCTCCTTGGATATGAGGACATTAACGACATCTACAGAGTTTGGGACTCTGCTACGCAAACCGTAGCCCGTGCACGACAACCCATCTTTGATGAAACCACATTTCTCAACACAAGGATTCTTCCTACTTCACCCATCGTCACCATACCTATGGATACAGCTCCCGAGCCCATTTAAAAGTTCAACGTTGACCCTGTCATCGACGAACATGCTGATGTGCTCCCTCCAGTGCATCCTCATGAACACACCACTGGAGAATCCCTTTCCTCATCAGCACTGGATGCTCCACCATTGTCTGCAGCTATCCCTGGTCTTCGTCGCTCCACCCGAAACCGCACAACTCCAACGTACTTTCAACACGCCATGCTCCATACATCAGATCATGAAGNGACCCCATCAGCTACAAGGACGCCATGCGTCGACCTGATGCAGCTCTTTGGCGTCAAGCCAGCCAGGAAGAATTTGATCAACTTCAAAAACAAGGCACATGGGATCTTGTCCCACAGCCGCCGGATCAACCCATCGTCACATGCAAGTGGGTGTTTCGGAGAAAACTCAACAGTGCTGGCGAACCTGACAGGTACAAAGCTCGCCTCGTGGCTCGCGGTTAAAGTCAGGTTCTCGGCGTCAACTACAGTGACACCTTCGCTCCAGTGGCTAAGTATTCATCCATCCGTGTCATCCTATCTCTTGCTGCTGCTAACGGTTGGATCCTGCATCAGATGGATGTCAAATGCGCCTTCCTCAATGGGGACCTAAATGAGACCATCTACATGACGCAACCCGAGGGCTTCGTGGACCCTGACAATGCTCATCTTGTCTGTCGTCTCAAACGCTCTCTTTATGGACTCAAGCAGGCCCCACGTCAATGGAATCTCAAGATTCATGAGTTTTTCCTTGGACAAAACCTGACTCGTCTTCATTCTGACCACTCCATTTACTATCGCTCCGGCGCCGACACCATTGGCATCATTCTCTATGTCGATGACCTCATCCTGTTTGGTCCCACGCTGGACACTATCTCCGCCTTCAAAACTCAGCTGTCTCAGCGTTTTGAAATGAGTGACATGGGTCCTTTGACATATTACCTCGGCATTCAAGTGCATCAACAACGGAACAGCCACATCGTTCTCAATCAAGCCACGTATGCACAACGTGTTGCTGATAAGTTCCAACTCGGTAACGCCAACCCTATGGCTACACCCTTGGCACTCCAACATGACCTCACCAAAGTTCCCGCTCCGGCGGATCTTCTCGCTCCCGCCGATGCCAAAATCTTTCCCAGCATGGAAGGCTCCCTGAAATATGCCTCCGTTGCCACCCGTCCTGATCTCTCCTATGCAGTCGGCATCCTCAGCCAAGGCTGCCAGAATACCACTGCCGCTCATCTCGTTGCAGCCAAACGCAGCGTTCGCTACTTGTGCTCCACCGCTGACCTCGGCATTCGGTACTCTTCCAGCGGTGACAACATTCTTCACGGCTTCTGCGATGCGGACCTCTCCGGTGATCACGCCACCAGTCGATCAACGTCTGGCTACGTCTTCCTTCTCAATGGAGGCCCCGTCAGTTGGCGCTCCAAGAAGCAATCCGTGGTGGCTCTTTCTTCCACTGAAGCTGAATATATTGCCGAGAGCGAAGCTACTCGTGAAGCTGTCTGGCTTCGCATGCTTCTTTCTGAACTTGGTTTTGATCAACTCGCACCTACCACTATCAACTGCGACAACGAGGGCGCCAGGGCCCTCTCCGAGGATCCCGTTCTCCATGATCGCACCAAACACGTTCGCCGGCAGTATCACTACGTCCGTGACGCGGTTGCCGACGGTGAAGTTCGCATGCTCTACATTCCTATCGAGCAGCAGTCGGCCGACATCTTCACCAAGCCGCTTTCTGCTGACCGCCATGCTGCCCTCTGCGCTAGTCTCGGCTTGCTCTCTCTCTCTGCTCCTGTCTCCTTTGGGTCCTCTTCTTCCATCCCCCCCGTATGAGGCGTCGGGATGGACGAAGATGACCGCCGGCAAAGCCGCTCTCCCCTCCCGTTTCCGTGCCCCCCACATGAGGCGTTGGCACGGACGCGGGTTGCGGTTGGCCGCCCCGCCCCTCTCTCTCTCTCGCTCTGTCATCTCTTGCGCTCTCCGCATGTCCTTCCCCCACATGAGACGTTGGACCCGGTGGCCGTGCGTGGTGCCTGCGCCTCTCTCCGCTCCTTCGTCACCGCTTCTGCCCCTCTCTCTCGCGACTCGCTCCTCGCATCCCGACAAACTGTCGAGTGCGGCTTGCTCTTCGCCACCCGCCACACTCCGGCTGCCCTGGGGGCCGCTGGTGCAGCGAGCGGCAGGTGGTCGTGGCGACCTCGAGCACAGAAGCTGAGTACGTATCTCTCAGCTTTGGAGCCAAGGAAGCAGTTTGGCTCCAACGTCTCATGGCAGAGATGAGTGGGAGTACAGCAGTTCCAGTTCCTGTGCGCGTCGATAACCAGAGTGCAATCGCACTTGCCAAGAATCCTGAGCACCATGCACGCACCAAGCACATTGATATCGCATATCATTTCATCAGGCACATGGTGCAAGAGGGTGCTATCAAGCTGGAGTTTACTCCAACAGCAAGCAGGTCGTTGATTTCTGCACCAAGCCAGTGACCCGTGAGAAGCAGCAGTTCTGCATGAAGGCATGTAGACTCAGCCCACTCTGATTGCGGCAAAGAGGGAGATTGTTGGGAAAGGAGCCATCTGGCTCAGTTTCAGGTCCACAGGAGCAAGTTCCAGGAAAGTACCAGATGCTTGCTCCGATCGCCAATCCAACTTCACCATTGGAAAGATGAGTTGGCAAAATGTCTACAGTCCAAGTTTGAGGCCGATCCAACGGTCGGATTGGGAGACATGAATTTTCAAAGTTTCGGGGGTCATGGACCGTCGATGTCTGGGTGGGCATGGGTGATGGCTCCGTGCCTTAGCCTGAGAAAAGAAAAAAAGGCAAGAGGTGTTGGGAAAGGAGCCATCTAGCTTAGTTTCAGATCCACAGGAGCAAGTTCCAGAAAAGTACCAGATTCTTGCTTCGATCGCCGATCTGACTTATACATTAGAAAGATCAGGTGGCAAAATGTCTACGGTCCAAGTTTGAGGCCGATCCAACGGTCGGATTGGGAGATATGAATTTTCGAAGTTTCGGGGGTCATGGACCGTCGATGTCTGGGTGGGCATGGGTGATGGCTCCATGCCTTAGCCTGAGAAAAGAAAAAGGCAAGAGGTCCAGGGTCAAGACCTGATGGGAAAAATATTCAAAAAGGTCCTTGGTCTTAGGATTGCCTTGTCAGAGTGTGCTGACTAGGATAAAGGTACCTCTCCTTACTTTTTAGGTGAGGTGAGATCCTTGTGTGCTAGCCATGGACACATGGCNTGTCTGGGTGGGCATGGGTGATGGCTCCATGCCTTAGCCTGAGAAAAGAAAAAGGCAAGAGGTCCAGGGTCAAGACCTGATGGGAGAAATATCCAAAAAGGTCCTTGGTCTTAGGATTGCCTTGTCAGAGTGTGCTGACTAGGATAAAGGTACCTCTCCTTACTTTTTAGGTGAGGTGAGATCCTTGTGTGCTAGCCATGGACACATGGCGATTCTCCATGGGTTTGTGGGTTATGTGACCACTAGGAGTGTGCCATGAGAGCATTTTCTAGCTCTCTAGGTCGTGTGTGAGTGGTCAGCCTGATTGCTAGGTTGATTTCTTCCCTTGTGTGAGATTATGGACTCTAGTGTGTGAGCCTTAGCCTCCATGGCTAAGTGGTGTGGCTTGTGAGAGGGCTGAATTGCCCAAGCTCTACCTCTATATGTACTCCATCATTTTGAGTGATTGAACAACCATTCTTCAGCACAAGTGATGCCCTTCCAATCACACATGCTCGCTGCTCCAAAGCTCCCTCTCTCCTCAAGTTCCAACATTTAGTATCACAGCCAAGTTCTGCTACTTCTAGCCAGCACAGGCCGTCACTTTGAGAGTGACGGGTTGGGGTGAAACCTTCACTAGATTTGACAATCAACAACTAGATCTTCAAGTTCAAGAGACAAGCCTTCCAAAGAGCTCAAGATCGCGAAGATCCAAAGGTCGGATTGAGAGTTATGCTCAAAACGAGGTCGGCCAGGGCTACTCTCTTCTGTATGAGTAAGACTGTCGCCTTGTGATGACCATAACTCTCTCATTTCTTTGTCAAATTTAAAAAGTGGCACATGCGAATTGTAGTAGTTTTCCTAAGCTTTCCATTAGGCTAATTATATTTGCATTCCATTGATTCGTTTGGGAGAAACGCCGTTTACAAACTGGCTGGTGTGAGTTGGAGTAGGAGCAGAAGCATACCCTGTTTTCAAGAGGACATATCTTGTTTTATGGGTCGATCTGAAAGTTTTTGAGCTGAATTTTCTAGTGGTGGGCTGAGTTTTTCAAAATTCCCAGTCTGCTGGCACCTATTGTCCATATTCTGTCAAACAGATTTCTGGCAGAAGCAGCAGCAGAAGCAGCAGCAGAAGCAGGGGTAGCGCCGCCATCCAAGGGCAGCGCTGAGCATCACCAAGGCTCAAAATGGCAGCAGCTAGCGTTGTGAGAGCAGCCCAGCCTTTGGAGAGGCTGGAGGGACGTGCCAACTTCACGTTTTGGAAGATCCGTACCCGCCTCCTTTTGGAGGAGAGGGGCTTGGGGGAGGTGGTGAGCGGCGACGAGCCGCCTCCAGTTCCACAGGCAAAAGGCATCACCGCAGCGCAGGTGGTGGCGGGGAAGATGCCGCAAAAGGGTGCAGCTGATGCGGGTTCTTCTGCAGCTGTACCAGCGACGTACGAGGAGAGGAAGAAGAAGGACAGGTAAGCCTACAGGTTGCTTGTTAACACCATCTCCAACCCGCATCTTCAGTACGTGAGTGACAAGGCTACTGCAAAGGAGGGGTGGGACACGTTGTGCAAGAAGTATGAGAGCAAGGATCCTGCATTCCTCATGCTTTTGGAGGAAAAGATGATGGCGCTGAAAATGCAGGGTGGTGAAGGGATGGAGGCGTATCTGGACAGGGCAAAGGAGCTGGCNAAGATCCGTACCCGCCTCCTTTTGGAGGAGAGGGGCTTGTGGGAGGTGGTGAGCGGCGACGAGCCGGCTCCAGTTCCACAGGCAAAAGGCATCACCGCAGCGCAGGTGGTGGCGGGGAAGACGCCGCAAAAGGGTGCAGCTGATGCGGGTTCTTCTGCAGCTGTACCAGCGACGTACGAGGAGAGGAAGAAGAAGGACAGGTAAGCCTACAGGTTGCTTGTTAACACCATCTCCAACCCGCATCTTCAGTACGTGAGTGACAAGGCTACTGCAAAGGAGGGGTGGGACACGTTGTGCAAGAAGTATGAGAGCAAGGATCCTGCATTCCTCATGCTTTTGGAGGAAAAGATGATGGCGTTGAAAATGCAGGGTGGGGAAGGAATGGAGGCGTATCTGGACAGGGCAAAGGAGCTAGCGAAGCAGCAAAGAGCGGCCGGCAACCCTGTGGAAGAGACGTGCTTCATCCTCCTCTTGCTAAGGGGACTCCCAACCAGCTACGACACGATACGAGAGACGCTGGAGTGCCAGCCAACTCTCGACCTTGACTTCATCTGCACACACCTGGTGCAAGTGGAATTGCGTCGCAATGCGGCAAAGCGCAATGGCGGCAGCAGCAATGAAGCAGCTTTCATGGCCATGGACTCACGCAACCAGCAGCAGCAGCAGGCCGGGCAGCAGAGAGGCAAGAAGAAGGGCAAGTGCCACTATTGCTAGAAAGAGGGGCACTATAAGAAAGAGTGCTTCAAGTTCAAGAGGGACCAGAAAGAGCAGCAGCAGCAACAGCACCACCAAAAGCAGCAATCTCCACAGCAACAGCAGCAGCAGTCACAGCAACGGCAACAGCAACAGCAGCAGCAGCAGAACCAGACTAGCGTGCGTCATTTTGGCAACATGAACGTCGCCAAGGAGGTGCGCGACCGCCTCTTCATGGCGAAGTCTGACATGTCGCAGAAGGAAAAGGCGGATCTGGCGTGGTACAAGGACTCGGGGTGTACCAAGAGTCTGACGCACCACAAGGAGTGGTTCACACAGCTGCTCTCCATTCCTCCTTGGCCGATTGCTTTGGGTGATGATCGGGTGGTGTATGCTGAGGGGACTGGGATTGCGGAGATGTGGTTGGAGACCCCGCGTGGGATTGAAGTGGGAGCTTTCCATGGCGTGCTGTATGTGCCTGATGCTGCATTCAACCTTCTCTCAGTGTCCTCTCTCACCAACACAGGACTGCGCGTTGTCTTCGATGATGACTATGACTACATCCTCAACAAGGAAATAGGAGAGGAGTTGGCCAAGTCGGTGAAGGAGGGCGACATGTACCGCCTGCTGGGGGCGACCAAGATCCCGCGTGAGCAAAGTCTTGCAGTAGTGGTACAGGCGACAGATGGTGAGATCTGGCATGCGCGCTACGGCCACATCGGCATGCGCGCCTTGCAGCAGCTTCAAGCAAAGCAGATGGTGCGTGACCTGCCTACCATCTCTAACTTTGAGCAGCAGTTATGCATCGGATGTTTGGAGGGGAAGCAACACCGCGAGGCGTTCTCTGGAGCAGGGGAGCGTACAAAAGAGGTGTTAGAGCTGGTCCATACGGACTTGTGCGGACCGATGCAGACCCAGAGCTTTGGAGGCTCTAGGTATTTTCTCACCTTCATTGATGATTTCAGCCGTTACACTGCTGTGTACTTCCTTTCCTCCAAGGACCAGTGCTTTGACAGGTTCAAGGAGTTCAAGGCCATGGTGGAGAACCAATGAGGCAAGAAGATCAAGGCGTTGCGCAGCAACCGCGGTGGAGAGTACCTGAGCAAGGAATTCCAAGACTACCTCGCAGCAGCTGGCATCAAGGCGTTACGTACCGCGCCATACTCACCGCAGCAGAACGCGCCAATCGTACCATTGTGGAGTCGGCGCGCTCCATGCTGCACGCGGCCCGGCTGACCTACGACTTTTAGGCTAAAGCCGTGAGCACTGCGGTCTACATCAAGAACCGCAGTCCAACCAAGGCCCTAGAGCAGATGACGCTGTACGAGGCGTGGTTCGGCAAGAAGCCGAGCGTGGGTCATCTTCGCGCGTTTGGCAGCTTGGCGCACATGCACGTGCCAAAAGAGAAGCGGCAAAAGTGGGACGCGAAGAGTGCGCAGATGCTGATGATTGGCTACGACGTGGCAAGCAAGGCGTATCGCCTCTACAAGAGGGATACAGGCCACGTCATCATCTCCAGGGATGTCGTCTTCAATGAGAGCAACGTCATCGGCACCAACATCGTGTATGAAGAGGCAGCAGAACCAGCAGCGAACGAGACGGTTGGAGCAGAAATTCTTCCTAACCCAGTTTCTCCCGATCCTTCCTCTACTGTGACAGTGGGAGAATCACTCTTCTCTCCCATGTTAGATGTTGCAGATACAGCAGCCTCATCCGCAGAAGCAGAGGAGGGAGATGTAGCACCACCAGCAGCAGCAGTTGTGCCAGCAACACAGCGCCAGCCACCCGCTAAAGCTCCAGTACCAGGTCGCAGGTACCATCTTAGGGTGCGTTACAAGCCTGGTGAGCGCGGCCATTTCTGGATGCTGCAGAAACCAGAACAGATGAACGTCGCAGTTGCAGCAGATTCAGATGAGCCAACGTCATACAAGGAGGCCATGGCTGTACCGGATGCAGCAGATTGGGCGCAAGCCGTGCAGCAGGAGATACAGTCGCAGCTGGACAACGGCACGTGGGAGCTGACTGAACGTCCACCAAGACGTAAGGTGATCAAGTGCAAGTGGGTCTTGAAGAAGAAGCGGGGAGCAGATGGTAACCTGGAAAAGTACAAGGCGAGGCTGGTCGCCAAGGGCTACTCGTAGCAGGAGGGCATCGACTACACAGAAACTTTTGCCCCTGTTGCAAAGTTTGCCTCTGTGCGCACGCTCCTCTCTTATGCAGCAGCTGAGGACTTCGAGGTTCACCACATGGATGTCAAGACGGCATTCTTGAATGGTAACTTGGAGGAAGAGATCTACATGGAGCAGCCGGAGGGGTTCGTCATGGATGGCCAGGAGCACCTGGTCTGCAAGCTGCAGAAGTCGCTGTACAGCCTCAAGCAAGCGTCGTGTGCTTGGAACCAGAAGTTGGATGCGGCGTTGTTGTGCATGGGGTTTGAGCGCAGCGAGTGTGACTACAGCATGTATCGCTAGCAGCATGAGCATGAGATCCTCATCATCATTCTCTATGTGGATGACATGCTCCTCCTTTCCAACAGCATGTCTGCACTGCAGGAGTTCAAGGAAGTCATGCAGGAGCGCTTCCAGATGTCTGATCTCGGGGAGGCATCATACTTCCTCAGTATCCAGATCACGCATGACCGCAAGTCACGCTCTCTCTCGCTGTAGCAGAGCCGCTACATCAAGGATGTTTTGCAGCGGTTCGGCATGGCAGAGGCAAAACCCATCGGCACGCCGCTAGAGACACGGCAGTACCTCGTGAGCTTCAATGGAGAAGCAAATGCAGCTGAGCGGCAGAAGTACCAGAGCGTCGTCGACAGTCTCATGTACCTGATGGTGGCAACCAGGCCGGACCTCGCACAGGCTGTGAGCGCTGAGCCAGCACATTGCTAATCCCGGACCGGAGCACCAGAAGGCAGTGAAGCGGATCTTCCGCTACCTTGCTGGAACCATCAACATCGGCATCATCTACAACAGCAATGACAACAGCATCATCGGCTACACAGACGCAGATTGGGCTTCAAACCTTGAGGACCGCAAGTCCATCTCTAGACATGTGTTCCTCATGAATGGTGGGGCCATCAGCTGGTGCAGCAAGCGGCAGGTGGTCGTGGCCACCTCGAATACAGAAGCTGAGTACGTATCCTCTGCTTTGCAGCCAAGGAAGCTGTTTGGCTCCAACGTCTCATGGCAGAGATGAGTGGGAGTGCAGCAGTTCCAGTTCCTGTGCGCGTCGACAACCAGAGCGCAATCACACTCGCCAAGAATGCTGAGCACCATGCACGCACCAAGCACATTGACATCGCATATCATTTCATCAGGCACATGGTGTAGGAGGGTGCTATCAAGCTGGAGTTTACTCGAACCAGCAAGCAGGTCGCTGATTTCTGTACCAAGCCAGTGACCCGTGAGAAGCAGCAGTTCTGCATGAAGGCATGTGGACTCAGCCCACTCTGACTGCGGCAAAGTGGGAGATTGTTGGGAAAGGAGCCATCTGGCTCAGTTTCAGGTCCACAGGAGCAAGTTCCAGGAAAGTACCAAATGCCTACTCTGATCACCGATCCAACTTCACCATTGGAAAGATCAGGTCGCAAAATGTCTACAGTCCAACTTTGAGGCCGATCCAACGGTCGGATTAGGATATATGNAATATCCAAAAAGGTCCTTGGTCTTAGGATTGCCTTGTCAGAGTGTGCTGACTAGGATAAAGGTACCTCTCCTTACTTTTTAGGTGAGGTGAGATCATTGTGTGCTAGCCATGGACACATGGCGATTCTCCATGGGTTTGTGGGTTATGTGACCACTAGGAGTGTGCCATGAGAGCATTCTCTAGCTCTCTAGGTCGTGTGTGAGTGGTCAGCCTGATTGCTAGGTTGATTTCCTCCCTTGTGTGAGATTATGGACTCTATTGTGTGAGCCTTAGTCTCCATGGCTAAGTGGTGTGGCTTGTGAGAGGGCTGACTTGCCCAAGCTCTAGCTCTATATGTACTCCATCATTTTGAGTGATTGAATAACCATTCTTCAGCACAAGTGATGCCCTTCCAATCACATATGCTCGCTGCTCCAAAGCTCCCTCTGTCCTCAAGTTCCAACAAGAGGTCCAGGGTCAAGACCTAATGGGAGAAATATCCAAAAAGGTCCTTGGTCTTAGGATTGCCTTGTCACAGTGTGCTGACTAGGATAAAGGTACCTCTCGTTATTTTTTAGGTGAGGTGAGATCCTTGTGTGCTAGCCATGGACACATGGCGATTTTCCATGGGTTTGTGGGATATGTGACCACTAGGAGTGTGCCATGAGAGCATTCTCTAGCTCTCTAGGTCGTGTGTGAGTGGTCAGCCTGATTGCTAGGCTGATTTCCTCCCTTGTGTGACTCTCGTGTGTGAGCCTTAGCCTCCATGGCTAAGTGGTGTGGCTTGTGAGAGGGCTGACTTGCCCAAGCTCTAGCTCTATAT
>SZWC01007104.1:10112-30937 GCA_023375785.1 Penium margaritaceum | reverse complement strand
CCATACCATACCATACCATACCATACCATACCATACCATACCGTACCATACCATACCATACCATACCATACCATACCATACCATACCATACCATACCATACCATACCATACCATACCATACCATACCATAACATACCATACCATACCATACGGTACTATATCATACCATACCATACCATACCATACCATACTATACAATACCAAACCATACCATACCAAACCATTCCATACCATACCATACCATTCCATTCCATACCATATCATACCACACCTTACCATACCATACCATACCATGCCATACCATACCATACCATACCATACCAAATCATACCAAACTATACCATACCATACCATACCACACCATACCATACCATACCGTACCATACCATATTATACCATACCATACCATACCAGACCATACCATACCATACCATACCATACCATAGCATACCATACTATATGATACCAAACCATACCATACCATACCATACCATACCATACCATACCATACCATACCATACCATATCATACCATATCATACCTCGTCATACCATACGATGCAATGCCATGCCAAGCCAAGCCATGCCATGCCATACCATGCCATGCCATGGCATACAAGACCATTCCACACCATACCATACCATGCCATACCATACCATACCATACCATACCATTGTCAACCTGCCTAAAGAGACGGTCTAGAAGACGGGTTCCGACACAATGGTTCTCGGCGACCGCTCTTGGTATGACAACCAAGAGATGATATCACCCTTAGAGCCAAGATTCGACACTGAGCAGTTCATCAGAATCACTTCCTTACACAGTATCCTTAGCACCTGGTGACTTTCGTGCGAGGAGCTAACTCCTGGGGCTTAGACCAACCAATGCTTCTTTAGTGTCTTTCTCTGGTGGACAGCGTTGTTATGAGTCTCAAAGGTAAGAACTGTACTCAATGACACGCAACACAGAGGTTCTTATAGTCCTAAAGCCAGCCTCTAGCCTAGGTGCCATAGTTGTCCTCGGTGTTCGATGGAGGGCCCCTCCATCGACATCGGGACATCGATCCGCATGGATGTTCATTCGATGCCGATCCATGTTCACTTCAAATTGGCCACTTTTGGGAAAAAGTCGAGGTCGCCATGTCGATTTAAGTCGACTTGGAGTTGACTTCAACTTTTCATTGAAGAGCATCCGGGGCTAGCGGGAGCCCAGTTTGGGTTGGCCTATTGGTCCTCGAAAATACCCATGGGTCAGCTCAGCGAGCCAGACTTGCCCGGAGCAATTTCCCCAGGATATTTGACTTGCGGAATCTTTCCCTCGGCATACTCCAGCACAGTCAGCATGAACCATGATAGATACATGGTTGCCTGTCATCAAGCATAGCATTCATTGTCCAATCAAGATGAATCATTGTGACAACCAGGAAAAGAATCCAGACTAGCCTCCATGCACCAATGAAATTTGGCCGTTTTGCATCCATCAACGTGATTGTTTTCACGTTTACTTCAATGATGTAGGTACTCTGTATCTAGCCGCATGGACCACAATCTTCCATGCATGCATCTCAGTTGCCCTAGTACCGCACAGTTGTCTTAGATGTTCCGCACAGCATAGGTCCTAGTACCACACAATAGTCTTAAATGTTCAATCAAGTGTTTCACTCGATTTAGTGGCCGGCCATCGACGGCCTTGCACTTAGCCTTGTAGTCCACAGTGGACTACACAGGAGGCCACCATGGCTAGAGAGCGAGCAGCATCGGCGGTTGCAGCATTCCGTGGTGCCACAGCCAATGCCGCACCCGCTGTACGCCAACTGTAGGTGGAGCTACTGACGCGAGCACTCTCAAAGTACTTCAAACCCTGCCCTACTCCCAGCTGCTATCCGGGCTTCTTGAGTGGCGCTTGTGGCAAGAGCTTCTCCGGTGACAGAGACCGCATGCGAGGCCACTACGGTGCAACCGTTGCCAACGTGACAAAGTGTCGCGTTCCACCCGCTATTGCACGTGCCCTGCTTGGACTGGCGCTGATTTGACCGCGCCACAATGGTTTTCAAGGTACTGATGCCAAGCACTTCAGAGACGAGG
Organism: Penium margaritaceum; assembly: GCA_023375785.1. NCBI lineage: Eukaryota > Viridiplantae > Streptophyta > Zygnematophyceae > Desmidiales > Peniaceae > Penium > Penium margaritaceum. The sequence continues at coordinate 28,853 of SZWC01007104.1, read as the reverse complement.
GTGACTCATGGGGAACGAGAGACCATCCTGTGGATTGGGCGCAGCTCACCGCCAAACGACAGCGACAGGCAGCACGGGAGGCTGCTGGTGTCGCAGAGGATGATCAAGAAGCAGAAGAAGTTGCTGCGCCCTTTCCAGCTCACCAGCTCCTACGCACTGGGCCAGCACCTTCGCTATCATCTTTGAACAGCAGCCGCCAGACGAGCATGCGGGACCACATCGACAACCTCCTCAACAAGGACCGCCAGAAGGCAGTCGTCAAGGTGATGGCTAAAGGTGCCCTCCCCATCTCCCTCTGCCGTGAGCGTGTGGAACTGGATCTGATTGACAAGGCTCGTGGCACTAACCCTGCTTTCCACCTCCCATCCCGAGAAACTCTTCTTGATGACATCTTACCTGGCCTGGACACAGAGCTTGCCGAAGGTGAAAAGCCGTTGCGTGATGGATGGGACATCTTCGGGGTGGTTCTAGGTGTTGATGAGTGGTCAGACATCCACATTCGGCCAATCTATTCTACCATGGCCACGAATGCTGAGGGTACCGCGCATTTATTCTCCTGTGATGCCACAAGGCTTGTGCATGATGAAAATCATGTGGCTACTGTGATTGACCTGGCGATCCAGGAGGAGGGGGCAGAGAAGGTGGTGATGGTTATCACCGAGAATGCCTCTATAAACACCAAGGCATGGACAACTCTGACGGACAAGTATGGGAGCATTTTTTTCACAGGTTGTGTAGCCCACAACATTGACCTAGTGCTGAAGGACATTGCAAAGATGGAATGGGGCTGCATTCACGTGGGAAAAGTTGAGAAAGTGGTAATTTTCATGAAGAACAAGGATATTCTCCGGTCATGGATGAAGGAAAGTGGCGGGATAGTTCTATTGCCTGCATGTGCGACCCACTTTGCGTTAGTGCATCGCATGCTGAAGCGTATGTTGGTCATGCGGCTAATACTTGAGCAGATGGTGAACAGTAGCACGTGGTCTGAAGCGGCTGTTGGTTGTGATGCGGGATATCGCAGGAGAAAGGAGATGTGCAAGCTGGTATGACAGGCTGTCTTTTGGCTACAGGTGAAGGACTGTACAATCTGATGACGCCACTGGTTGTGGCGTTACGCAAGGCAAACGCAGCAGGGAACACGACAATCATCATCTGTGAGGCACTTCTTAATACCATAGAGCAGCTTCGCAGCCTAGGTGTGAACCGTGGCCGCCGCCGTTCAGCAGTGAACCCTGCATGGATCAAGTATACCATGGAATACTTGTCTGACAGGTGGACCTATGAGATGTGCTGCCCTATTTTTGCTGCTGCATGCCGCATCCATCCATAGCATTTTAGACACAAGTTTGATGCAAACGAGAAGACTGTAGAAGCCTGGAATCAGGTAGTCAATGCACTCGTGCGAGAGGATGAGCAGGTGGCGCTAGATGATGAGCTAGAGGCGTTCTGGAACGGCCTCGTGACGGTGGTGGAGGATCCAGCCCACCACTGGGATGTGGAAAGGGCCAAGGCAGCAGTGGCAAAGGTGGTGGTTGGTGAGGTGGCGGGATTCCGCCGGCATGCCCGTCATCTGACACGTCTACTTGCTCTCCATAAGCTGGCAATGTGGCTACTGGCGCAGCCGTGCACGTCATCAGAGTGTGAGTGAGCCTTCAGCAAGTACCAGCTGATCTAGACTGCTCGTCGAAAGAGGCTCAAGACATCAACTTTGGAGTTTCTGGTCCGACTGAACGTGAGGCTCACCCGCCTGTATGGGAACGTGAAGGGAAGGAAGCTGACAGCCAAGCTGAAGTAGCTTGTTGATGATGATCCTGTTGACAGTGGGAGTGAGGTGGAAGGGGAGGTGGAAGAGGGAGATGTGGGACCTGAGTGGGACCCAGACATTGCTGATGCTGAGGTAGAGGCGTATGATCCTGAGGCGGTTCTAATAGTAACAGGTGTAGGGAATGAGGCAACTGGAAAGGAGGGTGGGGTAGATGATGATCTGGACAACCAGGACGATGATGACGATGAGGACGAGGACTTGGAGACAGACACGACGACAGAGGGTAGTGAAGAGGAGGAGATGAGTGAGGAAGATGACGAGCACGAGCCAGATGTTGAGGAGGTGAGCAAGGTTCTGCGCCAAGGAGTTAGAAAGAGGAACAAGCTGGAGGCACCACTGCAAGATGGAAGCGAAGCACCAGCATCAACTTTGACACATGCCAAACGTAGCTCCACCTCATCCACTAAGGGTCGTGCAGCAACACCAGCAGTGACACGCCCATCAGCAAGTGCTGTAAGTTCCCATGCACACAACACTAACTCTGTAGCTTCTCCTTCTCGTCCAAAGAGTAACAGTGCCCGTCGTAGCTAGAGGAATGATTTCTATTGTCTCTGTAGTACATCTATTTTAGTTAGTAGCATGGGATGGGAATAACAAAGTGATGGTTTTCTTTTCATGGAACTGGTCAATTTCCACTAGCACATTCTTTCCTTCTCTACTGTCCAATCAAACTTGCATTTTCCTATTTTGGATGATGAGAAGGTTTTGGTTTCACCTTTCAAAACTATATGAAATTATCTGAAAGTGCTAGAGAGATCATAATGCTAAGTAGACGACTAGTGGTGAAATTTGCATCATAGCATCATAGAATGAGACTTTTGCAAAAAATACAAGAATCAACATGTGTCCGTTTTCAGTCTATGTTAATGCTGGATGCAAACAAGAGGTGTTCTCTGTAGAATGTAGTCGATGAATGAGTAGTTTTGGGGGTATGAACACAAACGACTTCCGACTTAGCATAGAAATAACCAACTTTTGACTTTCAACTTCCGGCTTGGACTTCGACTTTGACTTAGGGAGGTGAACATGGATGCCGATGGGAATCCCGAGCACAATCCAGGCTGACCGAGAGACCTAGCAGCCCCTCAGACACCAGTGGACCCCTGAATAACCGGAAAATCCTAATGACGACGGGTTCGACTCTCGGCTATTTTTTTGGAAAAATATTTTTTTCCATGCTTTCATACAACTGTATGGTTCTCTGCATGTGTAATTGCCATGTGGTATAGTATGTTTGAATCAGCCTATTGGGCATACAATATGTCATCTCCTCAAGGGAAAGTACATGAACATCTATATTTTCTAGAGGCTAAGAGATATGCTACGCCCCAATTACAGCCATGCATTTTTCCAGCCTGGTAACACGTCCACATACATTATGCTTTCATGGCTACATGCATTACCTCGTGACAATTCAATAACCCCCTCCTAGAATATCGTAGTCGTAGGATAAACTGCAGGATCAACAGTTTCGATCCTTTCAATCAAAACCGTGGATCTAAGGGTCATGTCAAACCAACCCGCTTGTCCATTCGACATGACCTCCATCGCCGTCGCGTTGACTATCGGTTCGAATGGAGAGCACAACAGAGATGAGGCAGTCACACACCTCCTCTCTCTTCGATGTCGGCCTCAACAGCTAGCCATTGCCGGCCAACTGTTGAGGCCATCCAGCATGAGCTCTCAAGTAGGGAGCTTGGCCAATGTCTCTGCTGCATCAAGCCAGTTCCATGCGGCCAGGTGGAACCCACCAAAGAAGGAACCGCTTAGTGGTGATTTCGTCATCAAAGAGCTCAGCAAGCATACTGAGCAGTGTCCCACACAAATCAAGAATCCTGGCTGGCGTTACAGCTAATATGGGAAGAAAGGGAGTAGGACATGTGCCCGCATCCACGGTCACTTTGCAGGCAGGAACCCCAACGTCCACAAGTGTCTACATCCCCCACCCCAATGCCGAGATGTCCTTGGTTTGGAGCGCTGTCCATCCCTTGCTGGCTGGCATCCAGTCAACGTCAGTTTGTACAAAGGAGAGGGGAAGGAGTAGGGCACAAAGGACAAGGCGGTATAGTGAATCAGACTCTGGAAGAAACCACAGCAACCGGAGCAAGCAGCGGTGTGTGGCTTGCCTCTAGACCCAGACAGTGACAAAGAAGTGGTGAATGGCCAGCAACAGTAAAGGCAGCCGGTAACAACGAGTCTAGATGGAAAGGTTCCCTTGTTTGACATCAACAAAGCGGCCTCCTTCCGACACACAACCATGGTACAACACTTCGACCGGTCAAACAATGAATGTTGCCAGCTTAGTATTGTCAAGATAATGGCCATTGCTGCCCAAACCATCTCTTTTTGCGGTGAGGTCGTGCTCATGGACATTGTGAAAATGCAAAGAAGATCACCGCTGTTTTTTGGTTGCCTGCTAGGTCCACCGAAGTGGATGTCCTACTTCCAAAACTTGACTCTTGGAACTTGAGGAGAGAGGGAGCCTTGGAGCAGCGAGCATGTGTGATTGGAAGGGCATCACTTGTGCTGAAGAATGGTTGTTCAATCACTCAAAATGATGGAGTACATATAGAGCTAGAGCTTGGGCAAGTCAGCCCTCTCACAAGCCACACCACTTAGCCATGGAGGCTAAGGCTCACACACTAGAGTCCATAATCTCACACAAGGGAGGAATTCAGCCTAGCAATCAGGCTCACCACTCACACACGACCTAGAGAGCTAGAGAATGCTCTCATGGCACACTCCTAGTGGTCACATAACCCACAAACCCATGGAGAATCGCCATGTGTCCATGGCTAGCACACAAGGATCTCACCNCCAAGGACCTTTTTGGATATTTCTCCCATCAGGTCTTGACCCTGGACCTCTTGCCTTTTTCTTTTCTCAGGCTAAGGCATGGAGTCATCACCCATGCCCACCCAGACATCGACGGTCCATGACCCCCGAAACTTCGAAATTTTATATCTCCCAATCCGACTGTTGGATCGGTCTCAACCTTTGACCGTAGACATTTTGCCACCTGATCTTTCTAATAGTGAAGTTGGATCGACGATCGGAGCAGGCATCTGGTACTTTCCTGGAACTTGCTCCTGTGGACCTGAAACTGCCAGATGGCTCCTTTCCCAACAATCTCCCACTTTGCCGCAGTCAGAGTGGGCTGAGTCCACATGCCTTCATGCAGAACTGCTGCTTCTCACGGGTCACTGGCTTGGTACAGAAATCAGCAACCTGCTTGCTGGTTGGAGTAAACTCCAGCTTGATAGCACCCTCCTGCACCATGTGCCTGATGAAATGATATGCAATGTCAATGTGCTTGGTGCGTGCATGGTGCTCAGGATTCTTGGTGAGTGGGATTGCGCTCTGGTTGTCGACGCGCACAGGAACTGGAACTGCTGCACTCCCACTCATTTCTGCCATGAGACGTTGAAGCCAAACTGCTTCCTTGGCTCCAAAGCTGAGAGATACGTACTCAGCTTCTGTACTCGAGGTGGCCACGACCACCTGCCGCTTGCTGCACCAACTGATGGCCCCACCATTCATGAGGAACACATGTCCAGAGATAGACTTGCGGTCCTCAGGGTTTGAAGCCCGATCTGCATCTGTGTAGCCGATGATGCTGTTGTCATTGCCGTTGTAGGTGATGCCGATGTTGATGGTTCCAGCAAGGTAGCGGAAGATCCGCTTCACTACCTTCTGGTGCTCCGGTCCGGGATTAGCCATGTGCTGGCTCACAGCGCTCACAGCCTGTGCGAGGTCCGGCCTGGTTGCCACCATCAGGTACATGAGACTGCCGACGGCGTTTTGGTACTGCTGCCGCTCAGCTGCATTTGCTTCTCCATTGAAGCTCACGAGGTACTGCCGCGTTTCCAGCGGCGTGCCGATGGGTTTTGCCTCTGTCATGCCGAACCGTTGCAAAACATCCTTGATGTAGCGGCTCTGCTGCAGCGAGAGAGAGCGTGACTTGCGGTCATGTGTGATCTGGATACCGAGGAAGTATGATGCCTCATGATGCTGAGGATCTCATGCTCATGCTGCCAGCGATACACGCTGTAGTCACACTCGCTACGCTCAAACCCCATGCACTGCAACGCCCCATCCAACTTCTGGTTCCAAGCACGCGACGCTTGCTTGAGGCCGTACAGCGACTTCTGCAGCTTGCAGACCAGGTGCTCTTGGCTATCCATGACGAACCCCTCCGGCTGCTCCATGTAGATCTCTTCCTCCAAGTCATCATTCAAGAATGCCGTCTTGACATCCATGTGGTGAACCTCGAAGTCCTCAGCTGCTGCATAAGAGAGGAGCGTGCGCACAGAGGCAAACTTTGCAACAGGGGCAAAAGTTTCTGTGTAGTCGATGCCCTCCTGCTGCGAGTAGCCCTTGGCGACCAGCCTCGCCTTGTACTTTTCCAGGTTACCATCTGCTCCCCGCTTCTTCTTGAACACCCATTTGCACTTGATCACCTTACGTCCTGGTGGACGTTCAGTCAACTCCCACGTGCCGTTCTTCAGCTGCGACTGTATCTCTTGCTGCACGGCTTGCGCCCAATCTGCTGCATCCGGTGCAGCCATGGCCTCCTTGTATGACGTTGGCTCATCTGAATCTGCTGCAACTTCGACGTTCATCTGTTCTGGTTTCTGCAGCATCCAGAAATGGCCGCGCTCACCAGGCTTGTAACGCATCCTAAGACGGTACCTGCGACCTGGTACTGGAGCGTTAGCGGGTGGCTGGCGCGATGCTGCTGGCACAACTGCTGCTGCTGGTGGTGCTACATCTCCCTCCTCTGCTTCTGCCGATGAGGCTGCTGTATCTGCAACATCAGACATGGAAGAGTAGAGTGATTCTCCCACTGTCACAGTAGAGGAAGGATCAGGAGAAACAGGGTCAGGAAGAATTTCTGCTCCAACTGTTTCGTCAGCTGCTGGTTCTGCTGCCTCTTCACACACGATGTTGGTGCCGATGACGTTGCTCTCATTGAAGACGACATCCCTCGAGATGATGACGTGGCCTGTATCCCTCTCGTAGAGGCGATACACCTTGCTTGCCACGTCGTAGCCAATCATCAGCATCTGCGCACTCTTCGCGTCCCAGTTTTGCCGCTTCTCCTTTGGCACGTGCATGTGCGCCAAGCTGCCAAACGCGCGAAGATGACCCACGCTCGATTTCTTGCCGAACCACGCCTCGTACGGCGTCATCTGCTCTAGGGCCTTGGTTGGACTGCGGTTCTTGATGTAGACTGCAGTGCTCACGGTTTCAGCCCAGAAGTCGTAGGTCAGCCGAGCTGCGTGCAGCATGGAGCGCGCCGACTCCACAATGGTACGGTTGGCGCGTTCTGCTACACCATTCTGCTGCGGCGAGTATGGCGCAGTACGTTGCGTCTTGATGCCAGGTGCTGCGAGGTAGTCTTGGAATTCCTTGCTCAGGTACTCTCCACCGCGGTCGCTGCGCAACGCCTTGATCTTCTTGCCTGATTGGTTCTCCACCATGGCCTTGAACTCCTTGAACGTGTCAAAGCATTGGTCCTTGGAGGAAAGGAAGTACACAGCAGTGTAACGGCTGAAATCATCAATGAAGGTGAGAAAATACCTAGAGCCTCCAAAGCTCTGGGTCTGCATTGGTCCGCACAAGTCCATGTGAACCAGCTCCAACACCTCTTTTGCACGCTCCCCTGCTCCAGAGAACGCCTCGCGGTGTTGCTTCCCCTCCAAACATCCGATGCATAACTGCTGCTCAAAGTTAGAGATGGTAGGCAGGTCACGCACCATCTGCTTTGCTTGAAGCTGCTGCAAGGCACGCATGCCGATGTGGCCGTAGCGCGCATGCCTGATCTCACCATCTGTCGCCTGCACCACTGCTGCAAGACTTTGCTCAAGGCGGTACATGTCGCCCTCCTTCACCGACTTGGCCAACTCCTCTCCTGTTTCCTTGTTGAGGATGTAGCCATAGTCATCATCGAAGACAACGCGCAGTCCTGTGTTGGTGAGAGAGGACACTGAGAGAAGGTTAAATGCAGCATCAGGCACATACAGCACGCCAAGGAAAACTCCCACTTCAATGCCACGCGGGGTCTCCAACCACATCTCCACAATCCTAATCCCCTCAGCATACACCACCCGATCATCGCCCAAAGCAATCGGCTGAGGAGGAATGGAGAGCAGCTGTGTGAACAACTCCTTGTGGTGCGTCAGACTCTTGGTACACCCCGAGTCCTTGTACCACGCCAGATCCGCCTTTTCCTTCTGCGACATGTCAGACTTCGCCATGAAGAGGCGGTCGCGCACCTCCTTGGCGACGTTCATGTTGCCAAAATGGCGTACGCTAGTCTGGTTCTGCTGCTGCTGCTGCTGCTGNAACTTGAAGCACTCTTTCTTGTAGTGCCCCTCTTTCTGGCAATAGTGGCACTTGCCCTTCTTCTTGCCTCTCTGCTGCCCGGACTGCTGCTGCTGCTGGTTGCGTGAGTCCATGGCCATGAAAGCTGCTTCACTGCTGCTGCCGCCATTGCGCTTTGCCGCATTGCGACGCAATTCCACCTGCACCAGGTGTGTGCAGATGAAGTCGAGGTCGAGAGTTGGCTGGCACTCCAGCGTCTCTCGTACCGTATCGTAGCTAGTTGGGAGTCCCCTCAGCAAGAGGAGAATGAAGCGCGTCTCTTCCACAGGATTGCCAGCCGCTCTCAACTGCTTCGCCAGCTCCTTTGCCCTGTCCAAATACGCCTCCATCCCTTCACCACCCTGCATTTTCAGCGCCATCATCTTTTCCTCCAAAAGCATGAGGAATGCAGGATCCTTGCTCTCATACTTCTTGTACAACGTGTCCCACCCCTCCTCTGCAGTAGCCTTGTCACTCACGTACTGAAGATGCGGGTTGGAGATGGTGTTAACAAGCAACCTGTAGGCCTGCCTGTCCTTCTTCTTCCACTCCTCGTACCTCGCTGGTACAGCTGCAGAAGAACCCGCATCAGCTGCACCCTTTTGTGGCGTCTTCCCCGCCACCACCTGCGCTGCGGTGATGCCTTTTGCCTGTGGAACTGGAGCCGGCTCGTCGCCGCTCACCACCTCCCACAAGCCCCTCTCCTCCAAAAGGAGGCGGGTACGGATCTTCCAAAACGTGAAGTTGGCGTGTCCCTCCAGCCTCTCCAAAGGCTGGGCTGCTGTTACAACGCCAGCTGCTGCCATTTTGAGCCTTGATGATGCTCAGCGCTGCCCTTGGATGGCGGCGCTACCCCTGCTTCTGCTACTGCTTCTGCCAGAAATCTGTCTGACAGAAAATGGACTGTAGATGCCAGCAGACTGGGAATTTTGAAAAACTGAAGCCTCCACTGGAAAATTCAGCTCAAAACCTTTCAGATCGACCCATAAAACAGGGTCATCAACAGGGGATTTTGAAAGATATGCCCTCTTGAAAACAGGGTATGCTCCTGCTCCTACTCCAACTCAGACCAGCCTGTTTGTAAACGGCGTTTCTCCCAAACGAATCAATGGAATGCAAAAGCTTAGGAAAAATACTACAATTTGCATGTGCCACTTTTTAAATTTGATAAAGAAACAAAAGAGTTATGGTCATCACAAGGCGACAGTCTTACTCATAGAGAAGAGTGTAGCCCTGGCCAACTTCGTTTTGAGCATAACTCTCAATCCGACCGTTGGATCTTCACGATCTTGGACTCGTTGGAAGGCTTGTCTGTTGCACTTGAAGATCCAGTGGTTGATTGTCAAATGTGGTGAAGGTTTCATCCCAACCCGTCACTCTCAAAGTGACGGCCTGTGCTGGCTGGAAGTGGCAGAACTTGGCTCTGATACCAAATGTTGGAACTTGAGGAGAGAGGGAGCCTTGGAGCAGCGAGCATGTGTGATTTGAAGGGCATCACTTGTGCTGAAGAATGGTTGTTCAATCACTCAAAATGATGGAGTACATATAGAGCTAGAGCTTGGGCAAGTCAGCCCTCTCACAAGCCACACCACTTAGCCATGGAGGCTAAGGCTCACACACTAGAGTCCATAATCTCACACAAGGGAGGAAATCAGCCTAGCAATCAGGCTGACCACTCACACACGACCTAGAGAGCTAGAGAATGCTCTCATGGCACACTCCTAGTGGTCACATAACCCACAAACCCATGGAGAATCGCCATGTGTCCATGGCTAGCACACAAGGATCTCACCTCACCTAAAAAGTAAGGAGAGGTACCTTTATCCTAGTCAGCACACTCTGACAAGGCAATCCTAAGACCAAGGACCTTTTTGGATATTTCTCCCATCAGGTCTTGACCCTGGACCTCTTGCCTTTTTCTTTTCTCAGGCTAAGGCATGGAGTCATCACCCATGCCCACCCAGACATCGACGGTCTATGACCCCCGAAACTTCGAAAATTCATATCTCCCAATCCGATTGTTGGATCGGTCTCAAACTTGGACCGTAGACATTTTGCCACCTGATCTTTCCAATGGTGAAGTCGGATCGACGATCGGAGCAGGCATCTGGTACTTTCCTGGAACTTGCTCCTGTGGACCTGAAACTGAGCCTGATGGCTCCTTTCCCAATATTGACAAGGAACTCAAGGAGCTAGATGCTCCTCTAAAGCAGGCTTGGAGCACATACGGCTGTAGTCTAGCTGTAGATGAGACTTCTGACCGTCACGTCAGACCAATCTATAATGCCATGACTCTCAACGCCATGGGTTCTTCTTATCTCCTGTGTATGCCCCTGGTCCAATTAGCGAAAGATTTAGACTGGGTATGCATTGCGCTTGTAGCACATGTCTCCTAACGACATGCAAGAGAGGCTGAGAGAGACAAGGCATGCATTGCTCATCCTTGTGGAGTAAGTTCCCTAGGTCTACTCTTGGTAGTCTACCTCGTGCATGCTCCTTAGGACAACTTCCTACAGCCTAGTGGGTGAAGGCACCGTCTCGCAAGCGAGAGGTCCGGGACGAATCCCGCGAGGAACAAAATCTTCTTTGTGACTAAAAAGGGCCAAGGAAGCTTCGTAGAAGCCTCTAAGGTCCAAGGTGGATCAAGCGCCACGTGGCGGTCACAGAGGGTGCCATGTCATCAAAGCTGATAACACTGTCTAGGCACGGAAAGGCCCCTCTAAGGAGCCACTGGGAGCACTATCCAGAGACTATATAAGGCCTGTTATTTGCATGTGATTATATCATCATCTCTTACTCTTGAGATTTAGGAGAAAACTAATCCCTTGTTGGCCACCAAGAAAGAGGGTAAAGAACAAGTGCAAGTGTACACTTTGGTGTGTAGCATTGTCTATTGGGTGAGAGTTTGGAACTCTCTGGCCACGGTTGGGACAAGCTAAGTGAACCTTTCAGTATGGAAACACCACTCTGTGGGTGATCTCTACTTTGGTTGAAATACCAAGGGAGGTTGGCGGTTTGCCTGTCGGTGCCGTTTACTCTATACCGTGGCCAAGTGCGGAGTGACAAAGGGTTATGGGCCCACATTGATCGAAAAACTTGGCTCTTTGTACCACCGCTCAGTTCACGTAACAGGTACCTCCGCAGCAGACAAGAGACCACTGCTCCATCTGTTTCATCGTCGGTCCACTTGGACCAAGGTACGCATTGTGAGAGACCGGACGCGAGTTGGACCCGTGGTCCACTTTTGCTCTCCACGGACAAGGAACGAGGATATGCTTTGCCATTGTTGCTATGACCCTCGAGTCCTAAGCGGGTTATGCTCTGCCCTTGTGGGTACGACCCCGTGTCTGTGGGAGCACTTCCTCTACAATTGCTAGGAGACCATCAGCTGGAGGGGTATGCAACGAACTGCACCTTGAAAATCTGTAGTAGTCATCAGCCTCATCAGCCTACATCGGCCTCAACAAAGCAGAACAGCAGAGACTAAGTGAGCATCCTTGACCACACCACAATCATGCCGGGGGGTCAAGAGATCGTTCTAGTGACTTCACGTTCCGCCGAGTTGGGTGCGGCCAACGCCATCGCACGCTTTCGCCATCGCACGCTTTCGCCATCGCACATTTTCGGCACGTGCCGAAGGCAAAGCCTTCGGCACGTGGAAATGGCAGTTTGAGGTGGTGATGTGCGTGCGCGGGTACCTCAACATGCTTAAAGGGACGGAGGTAGCACCGGAGGACAAGGCAAGTACGGAATATACAGGGTGGTAAGAGCGGAATGACATCGCTCTTGTACTCCTCGTCACGTTCATAAGCCCCTCCCTAATCTCCCACATTGAGGGGTGCACGACGGCAGCTGAGGCTTACACCAAGCTGACGAACGTGTACCAGTCAACTTCCCTTGCCAATCGACTCTTCATCCTGCATCACCTCATCGGGCTGCGGGTGGGTGAAGGGGAGTCCATCTCGGACTTCCTCCAGTAGTTTGAAGGACTGCTTCAAGAAGCCCGCGCCATGTCCTGGTAGCTCGACCAATAGATGCAGGCCATGATTCTCCTCATGGCCTTGCCGCCAAGCTGGAGCCCCATGATCACCACCTTGGGTGGTTGGGAGGAGTCAGAGTTCATGTCCCTCGTGTTTCCGAGTTTGTCCGGAACGAGGCCATGCGGTGCAACAACGGCGTCATCAACAACACCGCGTACGCGAGTGGTTTGGGAGGCACCTCCTTTCATGGAAACAGTAGAGGCAGTGGCGGCAAAAAGAGCGGCAGGAAAAGGGCAAATGCCACAACTGTGGCAAGGCCGGGCATTGGGCGCGGGGGGATCGCGCACCAAAGAAGGAAGGAGGTGGTGGTGGGAGCAACAACGTGAGTAAGAAGGTGGATTCGACGTTCACGAACATGATGACCGAGAGCAAGGTCCCTTCCAAGGACTCTGCGCTTCTGCGGCCGGGAGCCTTCGGGCTCGACAGCGGCACGGATTACCACACCTCTCGCAAGACATGTGGCTTCTCGTCCCTCACACCGTCTACGGCCAAGTTCCGATATGCCAACGGCGGCATCGAGTACGCAGCGGGTGAAGGAGAGAAGGTCGTACACACGCGGCTCAACGGAGCCGACAAGGAATTGCGGCTGCAGAACGTTGTCTACATGCAAACTTTCACCGCGAACCTCCTCTTTGTCTTGCAGATTACGGATCACGCGATGACGGTGGTGTTCACACAGAAGGAAGCCGTCATCCTCAAGAACGAGGATGTGACGATTACCTAGGCTACGTCAGACCTTGTCGCCAAGGTGCCACGAATAGATGGACTCTATGTTCTACAGACGAAGAGCGCGGAAGGGTACGCTGGGGCGGCAGAGGCAGTAGCAGAAGCTGCACCATCGCTGAACGCCAAGACACCATCCATGCCGCCTGTTGTGGTTGCTAAAGACGCGGAAGCAGCAACTGCAAAGCTGTGGCACAGACGCCTTGGGCACGTGGCCGACAGCACCCTGTAGGTCATGCAGGAGCAGAAGCTTGTACGCGGGCTAGAGGGGTGTGAGCTGAAGGATGGATGCAACGCTGGGTGTGAGGCTTGCCTGCAAGGCAAGACAAAGCGGAAACGCTTCTCCAAAAACGGTCGCAGAGCAAAGGGCATACTCGACCTCGTCCACAGCGACGTGTGTGGCCCCATGCGTACCACGTCCAACGGCGGCTCCAAGTACCTCCTCACCTTCATCGATGATTACTCTCGGAAGGTGTGGATGTACTTCCTCAAAACCAAAGGAATTGTACTAGAGCGCCTACAAGAGTTTGTCGCCATGGTGGAGCGATAAACAGGGCGGAAGGTCGAGGCCCTACGGAGCAACAATGGCAGAGAGTACGAGGGGTGCAATCCGTGGCTTTGGGCACACGGCATTGTCCACCAATCTACAACCCCCTACACACTGTAAAGCAACGGCATGGCCGAGCGCATGAACTAGACCATTTTGCTCATGACGCGAACCATGCTGTTGGACTCGAAACTCCCTCCTCGCTTCTGGGCGGAAGCAGCGCACACTACATGCTACATCATCAACCTCATGCGTGCTGCAGCACTGCGCAGCAAGGGGACAGAAAAAGAGCAAAGTGCATAACGCATGACGCCGCAGGAGACGTGGTCGAGAAGGAAGCCGAATGCCTCTCACCTAAAGGCATTCGGCTGCACGGCTTGGGCCAAAGTCTAGGACGGATTAGGAGCGGGGAAGTTCGATGCACGTGCGCGCAAGTGCGTGATGATCGGCTATGAGGCCGCGCACAAGGCGTACAAGGTGTGGGACCAGGCAGTAGGGAGAGTCATCATCTCGAGAGATGTGATCTTCCAGGAAGAGACACACGGCAAGGAAGAACTGCTGGACCCAGAGAACTCTCCAAAATAGGGAAAGTGGATCGTGTTGCTGGAGGAAGGTGACACATCCCCGCCTAAATGGCGTGGGACGCCAGTGGCCATAGACAGCGAGGCTGCCAATTCACGGAGAGCGTCCGCTCAGGCTGAAGCGAAGTTGACATCCGACACCGCGTCGGAGACATCCGAGGCCTCCTCGGAGGCCAGTGGCTCTTCCCCCTCAGCGATCCCTCCTGGGGAAGCACAGCAGTAGCAGCAGCACAAGCAGCCAGCACCAGCACCACTACGACGTAGTGAGCGCCAAACAAAGCCTGCAAAGCAGTACGACAAAGGGAAGGCCAAGTGGACTGGCCTGAGCTGGTCGTGCCTTACGCGGGGAGAGTCGGCTCCCATCGCCGAGGCTCTCTTGCGGCCGGACGCCGCTAAGTGGAAGGAGGCGATGGAGAGCGAGCTCGCCTCCATCAAAGAGAAGGGAACATGGGAGCTGGTGGACAGACCACCAAACGCATACGTGGTGGGCGTGAAGTGGGTCTTACACATCAAATGCAAGCAAGACAACAGCATCGACAAGTACAAGGCAAGGATCGTCGCGAAGGGATTCTCGCACAGAGTAGGGTCAAAATACGACGAGACCTACTCTCCTGTCGCGTCTTTCCCCTCCATCCGCACCTTGCTGGCTGTGGCTGCGGCGTGCAACATGGAAATCCACCAGATGGACGTCAAGACCGCCTTCCTCTACGGGAAGCTTGACAAGGAGATACTAATGGAGCTGCCCGAGGGTGTCAAGGCAAAACCCGGGCAGGTGTGTCGCCTCATCAAGGCGCTCTACGGGCTGAAACAGGCCCCAAGGATCTGGTACAAAGAGATGGACAGCTTCATGGCTAGCCTAGGCTTCTCTTACTGCCACAACGATCCCAGCGTGTATGTGCGTGCGGATGACCAGGGGCTGTTGCTGGTAGCACTGTACGTGGATGACCTGATTCTGGCCTCCACCTCCATGAAGGTCCTCGAGGCCCTCAAGGCCATGTTGACTTCGACTTCCGACTTGAGAGGGTCAAGTCGGAGTCGCCAAGTCGGTCCACGTCGACGTGGCCGTCGACTTGACTTGTCCCCCTCAAACCAGCTGGGGGTACTAGGGGCCATGGTTTTGGTGGGGAGGAAAAAACACAAGCCTAGTGCGGGAAAAAAAAGGTCACGGACGATCCCGTCCGAGGAAAATCAGGCACCGAGGAATATCCTCCTTGCCTTGCTGTCATGGGAGATGCTTCGATTGGACTGTTGAATTTTCTGTTGTTCCCATTCAATGGACGGTGTTGTACCATGCACACGTGGATATGACATGGCATGCCACCGTGCATGGTGCGTGCTTGGGACGTTGTTACTGCATGGTTATTATGTGTGAATCTCATGTGTGACTTTTGCGGCCGTTAGTTGACGAATACAAAGGTTATCAGCATGTCATGAAACGCATGACGTGTCAAGGGCTTTTCTCTCGCTAGCCTGTCCAACGTTGTGTCTGCGATTCGGTATGACAGAAGGGGGGGAGGGGGGTAGGGTATACGCTGAGCTCAGTCCATTGTTGAAGCTCTGTATTGCTCTACTCAGCCACCATGGCTGAGCGAGGCAAGTACCCCACCTGTGCCTCAGCGGTTGCCTCTGCCAAGCCCCCCGTTCTCACGGGCGATCACCCCGTCCGTGCCTTAAGCAAGCTCTTCAGGCCTATTCCCACACAGGCAGGCTACCCCGGCTTCCAGTGTGGTGCTTGCGGCGTCGTCAAAGCAGGTGGCAGTGACGGCATCCGGGGCCATGTCGGTGCTCCTGTTCACAACATTGTCAAGTACAAGTATGCACCTGATGCAGCCCGGGCATTGCTTGGACTCAAGGCTCTGCCAAACCCGCCAGACTCCTTTCAGCCGTACGATGAGAAGCTCTACCGCGGCCAGGGCGAACCATGGAGGGGGAAAGACAGTCCCGTAGACTGGCAGAAACTTGTGACGGAGTATAAGCGTCAAGAGGCGAGAGCAGTCGCTGGTGATGGCTTCGGGGAGAGCACCAATCCAGATGGCACAGTTGAACAGCAGCAGCGCCAGGAGTTTTCAGCAGCAATCATTCCGCCCTCTCTCCGCAGGAACATGCCTGTTTCATAGGCGTCTCTCAGCATGGCACGCCAGTCACTCATCCCGGAGCATCTGGCATACGCCACCAACGCCGCCGTGTAGAAGGTGATTGTGAAGGTCATGGCCAAGAACGCACTGCCAATCTCGTTCTGCCGTGACGCCGTCGTCCTTGAGCTAGTGGAAGAAGCAAGGCGCACAAACGCGAGCTTCGGCTGCCAACCAGGGGGCGGGTGACTTCTGAGATTCTGCCGGCGCTGGATGTTGAGCTCGCGGAGGCCGAGGAGCCGCTACGGGCTGGCTGGGACATCTTTGGGATGAGCCTTGGAGTTGATGAATGGTTTGACATCCAAATCAGGCCCATCTACTCCGCCACGGCATCAAACACAGAGGGAGTTGCCCATCTATTCTCCCAAGACGCCAGTGGTCTTGTCAGAGATGCGAACCACGTGGCAGCTGTGATAGACCAGGGGATTACGTAGGTTAGCGCAGACAAGGTGATCATGGTGATCACTGACAACGCCTCCACCAACAAAAAGGCATACTAGGAGTTGAAGGCAAAGTATCGTGCCGTGTTCTTTATGCACTATGTTGTACACTCTCTTGATCTGGTGCTCAAAGATGTTGCCATGACAGAGTGGGGTCAGGCTCTGATCAGCAAGGCAGAGAGGATTGTGTCTTTTTTCAGAAACAAGGACCTGTTGAGGTTGTGGTTGAAGGCAGAGAGTGGCAAGGTGCTGCTGCCAGCTGTTGCAACCCGCTTTGCATCCGTGCACAAGATGCTTGAACGCCTGCTGAGCTTGCGTGACGTGCTGCTGAATATTGTGAACAGCACAAGGTGGTCAGAGTTTGGGTCAGTTGGCAAGGATGCTGGTTGGAAAGCTAAGAAGAAGGAGGTGCGGTGGCTAGTAAGGATGGGTGTTTTCTGGGTACAAGTGAAAGCAATGGTGAAGCTCATGCTTCCCATTGTTCTCGCATTGCGAAAGGCAGATGCTGTAGGGGGCACTGCTGGGATTATCTTTGAGACATTGCTGGATACCACAGAGGCTTTGAATGTCCTGGCAGTCTCTAAGGGTCGGCGTCGTGCTATGTGCAATCCAGAATGGGTCAAGTTCGTGCGTGAACGGTTGAGCACAAGGTGGACTAATCAAATGTCTTGCCCCATTTTTGCCGCAGTACGTCGTTGCCACCCGTAGCACTTTGGCCGCAGGTTCGACGGAGATGAGAAAATGGTCGAGGCCTAGAACACAGTCGTCAACGCTCTCGTGCCTGACAACCGTGACCAGGACCGTCTGAGTGCAGAACTGGAGGGCTTTGAGAATGGTCGGGTGACGATTGAGGAGGATCCTGCAAAGGCTCGAGATGTACAGCGTGCAAAGGAGGCAGTGCAGCAGGTGTTGGTAGGTGAACTAGCAGTGTACAAGTGGCATGCCCGCCACATGACAGGTCTGCCCACTCTGCGGGCCTT
Source organism: Penium margaritaceum (assembly GCA_023375785.1). NCBI lineage: Eukaryota > Viridiplantae > Streptophyta > Zygnematophyceae > Desmidiales > Peniaceae > Penium > Penium margaritaceum. Next base: position 11,216 of record SZWC01007104.1, on the reverse strand, counting down.
TGCCATGAGGTTGTTGGCCCAGCCGTGCAGCAACAGTGACAATGAGCGGGTGTTTAGCAAGCATGAGTTGATCCAGACGGCAAGGCACAACAGGCTCAAGGTGTAGACGCAGGAGCTGCATGTTCGCGTGAATGTGTGGCTGACGAGGATGTATGGGAAGAAGAAAGCAAAGAGGTTGGCAGCTGACATCAAGCAGGCCATGGAAGAGGACACAGCAGACAGTGACAGTGAAGTAGATGGAGACATTGAGGTAGATGACGAGGAGTACGAATTCGTATGGGATCCTCTGATTGCTGATGTAGCAGATGGAGATGATGATGTTCGGGAGGTGGTAGAGGTGGCAGGTGGCCAGGTGGAAGAAAACAACACAGAGGACGAAGATGACAAGGACGAGGATGAGGACATTAACCTGATGGAAGAGAATAGAGGGGACGGGAACAGTGAGGAGGATGGGGAAGAGGGAAATGGGGATGTTGTAGGGGAGGTCACCAGGGTCCTAAGGAAGGAGGTCTACAAGCGCAAGGATGTGGAGGTGGCAAGTGCTGCAGTTGGCAAAAGTTCAACACCAGCTTCTAGCTCCACTCCAACAGCTGGATCAACACCACCTGCAGGCTCATCACCAGCAGCAGGATCCACACAAGCAGCTGCAGGTTCATCAACTGGAGGAAGAGTGTCAGCTGCAGCTAGTTCTGCAGCTGACGTAGTCCCCAGAGCTTCAGAGGCTGCTAGTGCTCTGGATGCAAGTGCCAGAGGCAATGAGCGCTCTAAGCGCACTCGGAAGGGCCGTTAGTCATTCCTGCAAGTTTACTTTCAGAGTGCATGTTTCAGTGCTGAGAAGTTCTTAAGCATTTCTCCTTTTTTCAACTTTGTAATTTTGTTGCTAATAGCAACTTGCTATGCTCCAAGCTTGTCTTACCCACAGTTCATGATTGCAATGTGATGCCTGAAAGTAGTCTTCAGCAGTTCTGTTGGTGTAATGTCGTAGTACATCATGAGCAAAAAAGTACTCACATCATAGGAAAGCTTAAAGTAACAAATAAGTGAAGCTGTGTGTAGACAATGAAGTTTTAGAACAACAGTTTGGAAGGGACATTGGAAAGATAT
>SZWC01007103.1:100420-123664 GCA_023375785.1 Penium margaritaceum | reverse complement strand
CGGCGCGGTTGTCCTCAGCGAGCTTAAGACGGTCCTCAGCCTCCTGCTGGGCCTCGCGAGCGAGGGCCAGCTGGCGCTGAAGAGACGCAATGACTGACTCGTCGTCACCGGGCATGGTGACAACGTGCGGGCTCCGCAGAAAAAAATTTCGGCAGAGTTTCCCCAGCCCCAGTGGGCGTGGGAAATATGGGGTTGCCTGAGGCAAGAATAAAGATGCTGCAGGACAGCCCACCCCGAGTCAGACAGGACAAGCCACCGCAAGGCAGACAAGGGAAGAGTGCAAGCAGGCACAGAATGCAGCAGGGCAGGNGTCAGTAGCTCGTCCTGCCGAAGTCGAGGCAGGAGCACGCGATGCTCTAGCAGCGGCGGCAAGGGTGGCTGCAGCTGCTGCGGCGGCGTCAATGAGAGCAGACGTCGTGCGAGTGAGAGAACTCACAAGACTTACAACGTCTTGCGCAAGTACCGAATGCAGCTGGGCAGCAGGCAACTCTGAAGCGTCCTGAAACGGCGGGTCCCCCCCGGGAGAGAGAGGCGGAGAGGCGCTTACCGAGCGGTGACGGGTAGTCCACGCAGATGTGGAAGCGGCAGGCCCGGATTCGCGCTCACCCCTCATCACTCTGCGATGACGCACGCGGCGCTGGGGCAGCCGCCCCTCGTAGTCCGCACCAGGAGGGGGCACGCTCTGGTTGTCGGGTTGTGCCAGCGTGACGGATGCGGCACCACAAGATGGTGCACGCAAATGCGAGAGCCAACACTCGGTCACGGGTGCTGCAGCTGCCGCCTCTGCTGCTGCTGCTGCTGCTGCCGAACGCGGGTGCTGTGCTGCTGCTGCTGCTGCTGTTGCTGATGCTTCCGACCGCGCGTGCTGTGCTGCTGCTGCTGCTGCTGACCGCTGATGCTGTGCTGCTGCTGATGCTGCTGCTGCTGCTGCTTCCGACCGCAGGTGCTACTGCTGTTGTTACAGTGAGGTTGGTGGCAACTGCCGCGTCACCACCAATGGAGGTGGTGCCAGCTGCTCCCGGGCTACGATTACAGCTGCACCTGCTGCCTAGTCCACCCGCCTTATCACACAAGTGGTGGGTGTGGCTGCAGGGACATAGACGAGCTGAGGGAGGAGCTGTGGGAGGACAACGGGGACGTGCCTGAGACTCCGGCGGAAGAAGGGGGCATGGAGGGTACGATGCAGCCAAGGGAAGATGGCGGGTGGCGTAGGTTGGGAGCGAACACAGCCACTCGCGAGAGGCACAGTACTGTCTATCTAGACGTACTGTGGCCTCTCAGGTTGACGTTACTGCTAGAGGGCAGATGCGCCGGCGGCGGAAGACGTGAGTGGCGTGGTGAAGAGACACCACGTCACCGGTGGGCGGCCCAGAACCTGATGGGCGTGTGGAAAGACAGCGCCTTCCCTCACTTGCTCTGATACCAGAGGTTAGAGGAACCTGGTTAGGGGAGAGCGAGGGAAGTAGTGCATCACGAAGCAAGCAAGGCACTAGACGCCATGACGGGAGAGTCCTTGACTAGCGAAGAAACGCGATAGTGGTAAGTGAAAAGCGACGGAGGTGTTAGATGCAGCATAGCAGGTGGCGAGGAGGCGAGCGGGCGAACGGCGAGCTCGACCTCGCTCGCACCCCGCCCAGTGAGTCTCGAACCTGGGACCTCACCCATTTAATTACCTGCACGCATACAACCTAGCACATCTAGGATGACAACCCAAACACTCACCCCCGTCATACACTAGGAATCCTAGTGTCAACACAAAGCAAGTGGCATATTTCTGAGTTAGAGGTGGCCCTGAAGCCAGTCACAAGAATTCTGACTGTCTTCTTGTGATCCGGCACCACGCGGGCGATGACGCCAGCGCCGGTGTCACTCCAACATTAATCACCTGCATCAGTGCGGTGAGTGTGCAGCGAGGCCAGAGGTCACAACACATCTGTCGGACACATACCAACAGGCGGCACGACTAGTCACACCCACAAGTCTAGCATCGAATAGTGGACAGACAATGCAAAACATGCAAATCGGGCTCAAACGCCAAGCCATAGAGTAAACTCTAACGGCTGCAGAAAATTTGCACAACACCTCACCATGCCCCCAAAGTCGTCGTAACAACTGTCTGGGAGCTACTGGCGGGTGGAGCCACCACGAGTCGGTGCCCTGGCGTTGGGTGGGTCCGCATCAGGGATCCGCACGAGCATGGACACAGCTGAGTGGTCACAATTCACTATATAAATAGATTGGACGACTCACATCACAACACTCCCCCATGATAGTACGCATGTCCATACACGTGGAGAACTGACTCATGTGCGCAACGAGATGCTCTTAAGTCCATGCTCACACTGTTGGTTGTGAATGTAAGACACGAAAGTGACCTCTTGACTCCACCCACACGCACACACCATCACTACAGGTGACTAACTGTTGTGAAGCTCAAGGTGCACATGTGGTGAACTGAGCATTGAAGGCGTCTTTGCTGGGTGCAAGATTGGCGCCACCTGTTGTGATTTGTGAAGATCCCCTGTAGTCTCCTCGGTGCTGGAACCGGGAGATCACAGGCACTCTGACTCGTGCAGGATATGTACAGAGCGAGGCAGATCCCTCTCTTTTCATCCGACAGGCGCCTGAGCGGTTCATTGCCATCCTGGTCTATGTGGACGACCTCCTGATCGCGTCTCCCTCCATGGAGGCCGTGAAGGAGGCCAAGGCGGTCCTCCAGACTGCCTATAGGATGAAGGACCTTGGTCCTACAGCGGTGTTTCTTGGCATGGAGATTGTACGAGACCGCAGACGCCGCACTCTTCTGTTGCATTAGGCCCGATACGCACGCATTGTGGGGGAGCGCTTCAGTGACCTCCTTGGTGCAGTGCCAACGGCCTATACACCTCTCACACCTGACGGGCAGGACGCCCTGAAGGTGGACGATCCCACACAGCTGGGGGAGACAGTGGATGTGACCTTGTACCTTCGCCTCATCGGATCTCTGATGTACCTGGCCACTACCACACGCCCTGACATCGCCTTTGCCGTCAACCTCCTTGCACAATTTTCGCAGGCTCCACGTGCTAGAGCCCTCTATGCGCCTATGCGAGTGGTGCGGTACGTGGTTTCCATGCCATACCTCGGACTCTGCTTTCGCCGGTAGTGTTCGGTGGTTCTTGACGACTACACCGACAACGACTGGGCCTGGAGCCCAGATGGACGCGGTCGCACCGGTTACGTGTTCTTGATCGGTGGTACCGCTGTGTCCTGGCGCAGTGGGAAGCAGGGCTGCATCGCACGTAGCTCGTCAGAGGCAGAGTATGTTGCTCTAGGTGCAGGGGCTGCTGAGGCAGTGTGGCTACAACGCCTGTTCTTTGAGTTGGGTCAGTCGGTGCCCGCCATTGTGCTTCGTTGTGACAAACAGAGTGCTCTTGCTATTGCGGAGAACTCTGGTGTCTTTCATGCTCGCACGAAGCACATTGCGGTTGAGCATCACTTCGTGCGTGATCTGGTGGAGCGACACGTGATCTCCGTCATATGGGTCGGCACTGACATGCAGCGTGCTGACTTCTTGACGAAGGCACTGGCGCGCGGGAAGTTTCTGGTGGCCATTCGTTCCCTTGGGCTTCGCCCCTTGCCTGAGAGTGGTTGAGTACAGGGTGTATCTGTGTCTGCGTAATGACTGTTTTTGCACTCGTTGCACTCGTTTCAGTGCTGCACGTGTATGGACATGCGTACCATCGGGTCATGAGGGAGTGTTGTGATTTGTGACATTCTTGTCGACCTGTACAGTTTACTGTGACCACTCGGCTGTGTCCATGCTCGTGTAGATCCCTGATGCGGACCCAGGTGGCACCGAGGCATTGTCTGGTGGTGGACTACCTGCTCGGAGCTGATCGACGGTCACCCCAGAGTCCTGGATGTTGTCTGGGACCTTCTGCAGTTTTTCTACAGCTTGTAGGATTTTATCGGTGGACTGGCCGTGGGCCCGATTTGCATGTCTTTGCATTGTGTGTCCACCGTTTGTTGCCGGATGCATGCATGTGACCAGTCGTAACGTCCGGCTTGAGATTCTGCACGTGTAGGTTTAGACAGCGTAGCGTTCTGACTTGTCTACGCTGAGTTACGACCAAAACAGTGGTTTTGGGCCGGTTTTAGGACAGACCTTGCACTGCCGCGTGCGACACCTGCCGTGCGCCGTGGTAGGTACTTATGCCATGGACCTGTCATTTGTCATTCGTCTCTACAAATGCTATTGAAGCATTCTGACACTTTGCCGTGTGTCCCCTAGCCAGACCCTTGCCGCTATGTGCAGGACTTGTGGCTGTCGTCACCGTCTAACCAGGCACTGACGCCTAGTCAGCGGCAACATCGCTAGGAAGCTTCCACACATTTTCTCACCACCTTCATAATGTTTTGATGTGCATGAGAGCAAGAGTGCTGGTTTCAGCATGTTGTGATTACCATTCACTTGTTTGACATAGGACGGTAACACACTAAGAGACATGCATCCACATACACCCGTGGTTGATGTGGTGTTTCTCTTAGTAATGATATCCATGCCTAGCTAGGCGTGGCTGTGTTGTACATTGGGTTGCTGATCCTACGGGGCCACACTCTCGATTATACTTGAGTGTGAGATAACCACGGCGTCATTTTTGCCGACCAGATTGGTTCGACCCTAGAGTGGCGTCCGGACTCCACGTCAAGCCATTCGCCTGGGTGGCCCAATCAACCGGTTTGTACGACTTGGCTACAAACTTACTCTTACCGCCTTCTTGTTGACTCCCATACACATCTAACAAAGGTTTCTTGTCCTCTGCTTTCTACGTCGCCATGGATCCATGACATAGAATTAATTAGGGCATGTAGGCCCATGCAAAAACCACCATGAGCTCTGTGTGTGAGAGGCAGACAGTGAAGGCCAAAGTCTGAAACGCATTAAGAATTAGGAGACTTTACAGATGAGTCCCTAGCGGGCTTATGCAGGGGCACCAGTAGCTAGCCGCACCGGGCCCCGTCACCCCCGCTGGGCCCAAACAAGTCAGCGGGGAGAGCAAATTGCATAGAGCACGTGAACAACAAAGGTGATCTCCTCGAGGCACCGGGATAGCTCTCCGAGTGCCCGGGTCTCGACCACTGAGAAAATACAAGCACTACTAGAAACACTCGGAATCAGCATCCAGACATCGCAAACATCTTTCTGAACATCAGAAGCACTACTACAGTTATTGGGTCTCCTCGTCGCACCAGTAGATTCCACCAGGTGTGCGGGTCTCAACCCACAAAGAAAAGTCTCCTAGCTCCCGACAAGCCAACCAGGCAGCCGAAACGCATCGGTGGAAGCCACACAAACCAACACCATGATGTCGCCATCCTTGCTAGGCGGCCTAAGCTGACTGTCAACACTGCCTACACACACCCCACTCCGAGCCACTCTCAGGCAAGGAGCGAAGCCCGAGAGAACAAATGACCACCATGAACTTTTCACGTGTTGCATGTTCGTGCCAACCCAGATGAAGGAGATCACCTGTTGCTCCGCAAGATCATACACAAAGTGATGCTCAACAGCAATACATGAAACAAACTGGACTTCTGTGCAATAGCAGGAACACTCTGGTTCTCATAGCGCAAAACATCGCAAGGCACAGACTGTTGCAACTCACAAAACAGACTCTGCAACCACACCGCCTCAAGAGCCCCAACCCCTAGTGAAACATACTTAGTATCTAATGATCTATGTGCAATACAAAACCGTTGGCTGTTATGTCATGACATAGCGGTGGCGCCTAGCAAGGACAAATACCTTGTCCGACTGTGCCCATCAAGGCTCCATGTCAAGATTTTGTCTTTGTAGCCGTCGACTACCACCGAACACTACTGTCAAAAGCAGATTTTGAGGTACGGCATGGAAACCACCTATTGTACCACTCGCACAGCCGCGTGAAGGGATTTTGTCCGAGGACACTGTGAGAAATGTGCAAGGAGGTTGTCGGCGAAGGCGATGTTGAGTCGTGTGGTAGTGGCCAAGTACATAAGAGAGCCAATGAGGCGCAAGTACAGGGTCACGTACACTGTCTCCCCCAACTGTGATGGATTATCCACCTTCACAGCATCCTCCTCGTTAGGTGTGATGGGGGTGGAGGCTGTGAGAATTACATACCAAGGAGGTCAGGAAACCACTCCCCCACAATTTTCGCAACGTGCGCGAACGCAACGTGCCTGATGCAACAAGAGTGTCTACCATTGACGATCACGTATAATCTCTGTACCAAGAAACACAACTCCAAGACCAACGTCCTTCATCGTATAGGCATTCTGAAGAACTACATTGGCCTCCTTCACGGCCTCCATTGCAGGGGACGCAATCAAAAGGTCATCCACGTAGACGAGGATGACAGTGAAGCTCTCAGCGGCATGTCTCCGAAAGAGAGACAGGTCGATGTCACTCTGCACATACTCTGCAGCAGCAAGCTGTAGCTGTTGATTTTTGCGAATGAGCATGGTTAAAAAGCTCCTAGGTAGCTGTTGGTTTTTGCGAATCTCTCATTGAGCTCTGTTGTGTCCTCCCGGCTTGTGTACATCGGCGTCAGATGAATGACGGCGAGACTTGACGCTGCTGGAGTGTCGTCCGGTGGAGCCGACGCACTCTAAGGCCTACTCGTAGTTCACTGGAGCCTCCTCCCTCCGGCGACGTGCTCAGCTCCATCGGCAAGCCTCCTCAGCGGTCGGGCTGCCGGCGGTCACTGCCACCGCAGGTGCTGTCTTCATGCACCCAACGTTGTTTCTGACTGTACCATTGCGTCTACAACATCATGCTTTGCCTAGGGTCCATGTCACTTGCTGCGTGACACTGTTCGGCATCATGGACCGTCGTAAGCACTGCCTGGGTTCGGGCAGCCATAACTCTTTGCTGTTATTTTTCTAGTTGATTCTGACCACATGACTGCGTTCGCAGCGTTGGTATTACGGTATGGTCCACTTTTCAGGCAAAACGGACGACGTCCGGGTTTTGGGCTGTCGGGCATCTGGCAGGGCTCACCAAGAAAACCCTGCCTGCCAGAAAATAGGTCTAGGACTATTTTCTGATTGGCTGGTTAGCTGAGTAACAAGTTCTGCACTAGTGGGGGGGAACTAGAACTTGGAGGGGTCTCCCATTGTTGCTCATTCTTCATTCCTAATCAATCACTTTCAGTTTTCAGCTGCTTTCTGGCGCGCGCATTTCTGAGTAACAAACACGGAGCTTCCACACTTAGTCTCTAGAGTAGCAGACTGAGGGGGTAGCAGACTTAAGCAACTAGTGTGGAAGCCCGCACGCTGCATCAACAACGCTGCTGCCCCAACCTGCTGCCTAGTTTTCCATTTTGGTATCAAAGCCAGAGCGTAGCAGCAGCAGCAGAAGACTGGCTTACAAGTGCGAGACAACGCCGGCGGACCCCCCCATAGACGCCAGTGCAGGGGAAATGCTGCCAGATTTTTTCCGGCAGCATTGACCCACCTTGTGGCGGCATCATATTTTTTCCCACGGCCACTGGGCTAAGGGAAATGCTCTCGGATGTTTCCCGGCAGCATTGACCCCCACGCGTGACGCGAGGCGGTGAGTGGCAGGTCGCGCTTGACACCTGCGGGTGACGACACACGTGGCAATGTCACCCAGGTGCAGTGACTGGCACCAGCGATCACCAGCAGCGGCGAACAGCAGTAGCAGCGGCAGGCAACTGTAGCGAGCAGTGGTAGGAGCAGCAAGAACTAGCTACATGCAACAGTATCAGCAGGTAGCAGTAGTAGCTCGCAGTAGCAGTAGCAGCCCGTAGCAGCAAGCAACAACGTCGGCTAGTAGCAACAGCTCGCAGCAGCAGTTGAAGTTTGCGGCAGCGAGCAGCAGCAATAGCGGTCAACAACAGCAGCAGCAAGCTGTAGCAGCAAGCAGTAGCAGCAAGCAGTAGCAGCCAGCAGCAGCCAGCAGCGGCTACTACTGCTCGCAGCCCGTAGCTCGCCGCGAGCAGCAGGCTCCAAGCAATGAGCCCACTGCTCGCTGCAAGCAGCAAGCGACTGGAAGCAAGCAATGAGCTCACTGCTCGCAGCCAGCTTTCCACAGCTGGCTGCGAGGCTCGCTCTACCAGATGAGAAGAAGACAAAAATGACTAGCAAAAAAAAATTCCCCCACCACAGTAGCAGCAGCCATAGCTGCTACAGCAGCCATAACAGCCGCAGGAGCACGCAGCAGCAGTAGCAGTAGTAGCAGCTGCAGCAGCATTATCTGCAACAGTAGTAGTAGCAGTTACTGCTGCCACAACAGCAGCAACACCAGCAACAACAACAGCTGCAACAACAGCAGGAGAAATAGCAACAACAATAGTAGTAGCAACAAGTGCTGCTGCCAAAGCAGCCGCAGTAGCAGCAGCTGTAACAGTAGCTGCGGTAGCAGCAACTACAGCAGCAATAGCAGCAGCAGTAGCTATAGCAGTGGCAAGCAGCGGCAAGGACAATAATTGTAGCAACAGAGGTATCAATAATAATAGCCACTGCAGCCTTGCGTCATCGGTCCTAACCACAACTGTTGTTGATGTCAGCATCCAGCCTCTCACGTCACTGCTGACGTCATCAACAAAAAAAGGACAGAAGGGTGGGGAAGAAACTTTATAGCAGCAACAGCAGCAGATTACGCCATAGCAGCTGCTGACGCCAGTTGTCCTAGGCTGACATCACAGCTAACATCAGCAGCACACAAAACACACAAAAAACTAAGAGAGGAGGCACCAAAACCATGGCACACAACCCTAGTGGGGAGGGGTCCTCCTTCGTTGGGGGGACCTCCAAGGGGGGTACCCCCCCCTTTTTCTTGCAACAGCTGCAACAACTGAAGCAGCAGCATCATTAGCAGTAGCAGCAGGAACAGGAACAGCAGCAACAACAGTGGTAGTAGTAGAAGCAACAGCAGCACCCAATAGGCGCTGTCATTGACACCCCTGATCCCTTAGCTGCCATTCAACAACAGCTCGCCGCCTTGATGGAGTAACTTGTCGCTCTGTAGCCACTGGCCTCACAGACAGCCACTAGTGCTCCGCCGCCGTTCATTCCTCCTGGACATGCCAGCCCCGTTGTGTCTGTTGCCACGTATTACCTGGCGCAACAGCAGACTCAGCGCCAGCGGCAAAGAGTCCTCCGTCCTTGGCCCCACTCTAGGCGGCGGCCGCAGGCAAAAGGACTTTGAGATGCAGCCCCCGCTGCTTCAGGACGGTGAGCACTTATGGAGTTGGGAGCTCAGCTTTCGCATCTGGATGCAGGATGAGGGCCTGTGGGCATACTACACTGTTCCGTACGACTCCACCTAGGCCGACCAGCTGTATGACGCTGGTCACGCCGTCCGCGCCCTCGTCCCTGTCGCTCCTCCGGCTTCCCGCCTGACCCTAGAGCCCTTTCTTGGCAATTTCACCGCTAGCATCGTCCCAGACCTTGCAGCCACGTGGCATGTCCTCACTCACCCCCATCGCCTGTCCAGCGAGGCTGAGACTGGCGGTCTGCTACAAGAGTTCAACTCCCTCCACATGGGGGAGACCAAGACAGTCACCGCCTACTGGCAACGGGCTGAAGACATCCTTCGTCGCCTCGGCACCTCTACTCCACCCCCTCTGGCCGCACTCCTCACCATCAAGTGCGGCGCCACTGACGCGTATGCGGATGTTTTTGTGCACTACTCCCAGGACGTCCTTTCCACCATGGCGGCCCAGGGCACACTCATATCCTGGGCATACGACCTCTTCCTCATGATTGAGGAAGCTTGCCTGGTTCACCCCCTTCAGCGCACAGAGGCTCTAGCCTCCCCTACCTTCGCCTCCGTGGTCGTCGCTTCCCTCGTAGTAGCTACCTCCACTAGCTCTTCGTCGTCGAGGAAGAAGAAACGTTGGAGCAAGAAGGGCAAGGGTCAGCATCAGCAGCAGCAGTCGACTGGGTCCAGCGGTGGTGGCTCAATCTGCCACAACTATGGCCAGCCCGGGCACGGGTGGTACACGTGCCCAATGCCCATGGACGAGGCGCGCGTCATCGCTACCATGCGTCGCCAGTGTGAGCTTCGTCTCGCCTCTGCCGCCGATGCTGTCGCTAGCCCTGACGCCTCGACCTCGTCCATCAGGTGAGAATCTAATTGCGAATCCAATGGGACCAACGGCACTTCGTTTGGTTAAGTGTGGAGCAAGATAGCTCCAAAAACCCTAGTGCCACACACGATTTTAGTACAAGTATGGGAGTAACAAGGAACAGCCTTGTTACGGGTGAGACTCGCTAATCGAGTCTCACCCTTTGGCCGGCGAGCGAAGCTCGCCAGCGCTCAACAGGGTGCGAGGGCGAAATCGCCCTATGCGCCCAGAAAAGGTGCGACAGCACCTACGAAGTCACATCCTAGGCCAGATATTAGGGAACCTAAAACAGACCTACAAACATGCAAGTTGGAGTCTAATCTAGGTCTCGCATCACATCGAGCGCAGTATGCCACATGAATCGCAAGGACATAACTAGGTCTGCTAGCGGGGGCAGGCAAGGGTCGACGGCCGGCGGAGTGCGTGAGACAAGAGGGCGACGCCGCCACGTGACGGGCTTGGCGAGTGCGTGTCTCCGCTATCAACGTGGATCCCCACCGACCGCCGAGTCCTTATGCACTGCACACCCGAGGGCACATACGCACGTANGTCTTGCAGCACATCGAGCACAGTATGCCACATGAATCGCAAGGACATAACTAGGTCTTCTAGTGGGGGCAGGCAAGGGTCGACGGCCGGCGGAGTGCGTGAGACAAGAGGGCGACGCCGCCACGTGACGGGCTTGGCGAGTGCGTGTCTCCGCTATCAACGTGGATCACCACCGACCGCCGAGTCCTCATGCACTGCACACACGAGGGCACATACGCACGAATATATATATATACAGAGGGTTATCACGCCCCCTTGGCTGAGGGTGTTGCATGCATGCAACCAAGCAGATGAAGCTGAGAAAGGAGGGAGGAGGATGGAAGTGCCTTAGTGAGAAAGTCAGCAAGTTGCTCACTTCCAGGCACCGCACACACTTGGACAATGTCTGCTTCCACTGCTTCTCGGACAAAGTGATGTTCAACTCATATGTGCTTGGTGCGTGGGTGCAGTACGCCGTCATTTTCCGTAATGCGACGTGCAGCAGAGCTGTCACTGTACAGTGGTACGGCCCCCACAATTATGCCCAGCTCCCCCAACAGCCGTTGCAGCCAAGTTGCTTCACACGCAGCTTCTCCCAATGCCATGTACTCTGCTTCAGCCACACTACGTGCAACACATGACTGCTTTGCACTACGCCATGACACAGTAGTGCCCCATAACCGGAAGACAAACCCCCCCCGACTGCGTGCATTTCTGTCCCGTGCATAGTCACTGTCACAATATCCATCGAGCAAGGGACCAGTGCCAGGGGAGAAGACGAGGCCCATGGATGCAGTGTCAAGCACATAACGCAGCAGTTTCAGCAAAGCCTTTTGATGCGCACTGCGGGGTTGCTGGCTGAACTGGGCGAGAGTGTTCACTGCACAGGCAATATCTGGTCGGGTGGTAGAGGAAAGGTAGGTGAGACTGCCTGTGATCTGCCTGTACAATGTGGGGTCTGTGTCAGGTCCGTAGTCTGTGGTGTGAGGGTCAAGAAGGTGTCCGTAGACGTCTGGGCTCATCGGTGAATGCTGTGTGGGGAGATGTTGCACAAGGTGAGAGAATCGGTCTGTTAAATGTGCTATGAACCGTCCCTGGTGCAATGTCAAGGTGCGTGCAGCCCTGTTGCGCGTGATGGTCATGCCTAGGAAATTGTGTGCCTCTCCCAGGTCAGTCATGCGGTAGTGTGCAGTGAGCAGTGCTTTTGTGTCTTGAACAAGAGAGAGAGAGAGGGTGAAAGAATCAGTAGGTCATCCACATATACAAGAAGGGCAACTGGAGTGCCGCGAACACTGCGGATGAACAGGGAGGGATCGGACAGACTTTGCAGAAATCCTCCAAGTTCCAGTGTTCGGCTGATTTCCTTGTTCCAGCACCGTGGCGCCTGTTTCAGTCCGTACAGTGCCTTTCGCAAAAGCCAGACTCTGTCTGTTCCGTCAGTGAACCCTGGCGGTTGCTCCACATAGATCTCCTCTTCTAGTGGTCCGTTCAGAAAAGCATTCTTGACATCCATTTGGTGTATTTCCCAGTCCTCGTGTGCCGCAACCCCCAGCAGCATGCGACCTGACGTGTACTTGCCCACAGGGGCGTAAGTGTCCGTAAAGTCTTGCCCTGGTATCTGGTGGAAACCCTTGGCCACCAGTCGAGCCTTGTATTTCTCAAACAAGCCCTGGACATTCCGTTTGACCTTGAACACCCACTTTAGGACAATGGCTTTACGTCCGGGGGGGAGAGGCACCAGTTGATAAACTTCATGCTCGAGGAGAGCGTTCAGCTCATCGATCATAGCCTTTTCCCACTCTGTTGCATCAGGGCGCCCCCTTGCCTCTTCGACTGTGAGAGGCTCTGGGGAGATAGCCACAGGCTGTGTGGGACCAGCAGTGTGATAGAACTGTCTGTAATCCACTCTGGCCACGTTTCACTGTGAACGACGGACTGGATCAGGCTGGACAGTACTGTTTTGCACTGGGGTCAGCCCAGGTGGTGATCCTGAGGAGTCTGCACTGGTGCTTGCAAGATCAGCCGGTGTAAGCAAGTCTGCAGGGACCGGTGTGACCTGGCCTGTGACCTTCTGCTCCCTCGAGATTGGTGTAACCTTAGGTTGTGTGGTGGGGACAAATATGGGTACACTCACGTACTCAGGGTACCGTTCGGGAACAGTGAGCACCGGTGCATGCTTGAGTCCCTTGAACACTTTGTATGGCATGTGTTCTAGGAAGGACGCATCGCGACTCTCGACAAACGTATGGTGCACGGGGTCCCAAAACCTCCATGCCTTCGAGGCATGAGAGACTCCGACAAAGACACACCATCTACCTCGTGGGCTCAATTTATGGCTACGTTGTGGGTCAGAAAACCACACACACGCCATAGTGCCCCACACCCGTGCAGGGCGTAAATCTGCCTTCTGCTTGAACCATCTCTCCCAGGGAGTGATGGTTCTGGGCAGAGGCCCTTGAGGTATTCTGTTCCACACCCAGGTAATGTACTTGACAGCCTCCTCCCAGAAACCAAAGGTCAGACCTGACTCTGCCAGTAGAGTACGCAGAGCATCGCCTAACGTTCTGTGCCATCTCTCGGCCACCCCATTTTGTTGAGGTGTATACGGTGCGGTAGTTTGATGCACAATGCCTCTGGCTTTCAGGTCTGTTTCGAGTGGACCCATAAATTCTCCGCCCCTGTCTGTACGGAGGATGCGCAGAGAGCACCCAGTCTGTCGTTCAGCAAGAGGAATCCACTCCATGATTGCCAGTTGGGCATCCACTTTGGTTTTGAGCAGGAAAGCCCATCGAAAACGACTGTAGTCATCTGTCAGTGTTAGAATGTACAATGACGCGTACTGGACTGAGGAGACTGGCATGGGTCCAGTTAAGTCGGCATGCACCAACTCGAGGGGTACCTCGCTGACATGTTGTGATACAGGGAAGCTCTGTCGGTGTGCCTTCCCTTCCTGACAGTTCAGACAGGCAGATGCCTTGAGGCCGTGGGGACAGTCGTCTGGGCTCAGTCCATTTGCAGGTTGGTGTTTCAACAGATCGGTGACCAGTTCTGTGTTGATGTGGGCCAGTCTTCTGTGGATGAGCTCAGTGTGCGTTGGGTCTGTTTTGGTCATGATGTGGGTCTGTGCACGGTTGGAGGGCAATGTAGGGAACAGGGTTAAGCGGTACAACATGTCAGCATGCAAAGGTCCATCGGCCAGCAGTGCACCGTGTGCATCAAACAGCATGCATTTTTCTGCTTGCGTCAGCGTTGACATGCCCAATTGGCGATCCAACTGCCCTCCTGACAACAGGTTCACCTTCAGCCGAGGGACATACAAAACCCCAGTCAGCCACATGACCCCTCCCGGTGCTTGTAATGCAACAGTCCCAATGCCCTCAACCCTCAGCACCTCTCCTGAGCCCGTCCTCACACCTTCCACATCATGAGTGGCATACAGAGACACAAACAACTGACGATGAGGTGACATGTGATGTGATGTAGCTGTATCAAACAACCACTCGTGCATGGGTAAGATGTGTGATGTAGTGATGTGCGTGTGCCCTAGGCGGTGACCTGGCTGGGAAGCTGCAGTGGTCTCTGGAGGGAAAGTGGTGGGCGGAGCCTCCTCCATGTCAGCAGTGTGCGGAGTCGCCATGTCGTCAAACACGCGCTGGGCCCACCCTGGGACCGGCACTGGAGCCGTAGCGAACGGTGGCACGTAGTGCACGGGCAGCCCATAGGGCCCAGGCTGTGGCATCATCTGCTGCAGCGGCTGTGGCTGAGGCTGATGCTGAGGCGGCAGTCCAAAGGTAGCTGCTGCTATAGGATGGTAGGGTTGCAGCCCAGGTGCTCCATGTCCACCAAAGTACTGCATCGCAGGGAACTGCTGCACTGGCTGATACTGCTGCTGTACCTGTCTCTGCTGCTGCTATGCCTGCCTCTGTTGCTGCTGTGTCTGCTGCTGCTGCTGTTTCTCCATCATCTGCCGCTGGAGGGAAGGGCACCTGCGCCAGAAGTGCCCAGTTTGGTTGCAGTAGCTGCACCTCTGGTTGCCCTGACCGCGTCCACGACCACGACCACTGCCACCAGACCAGCCACGACCCCCACTGGAGGATCCACCAAGGGAGGTGAATGAAGTCTGGGTCGCCGCAGCAGCAACGGAGGAGGAGCCCTGGTGTGTATAAGCTGTTGGTGGTGCAGCTGTCATATCACGAGCCTCGCCCTTCAGTATATCTTCATAGTTGTGCAGCTCTTCAAAGACAGAGGCGAGGTCGATGAGCTCAATCTCAGCGACTGGATGGCGACGGAGGAGGTCACGTCGAAACTCCTTGTACTGCTCGCCGAGGTGGAGCAGCACCACGTCCAGCCACTCAAGGATAGAGCACGATGCACCCAGACCCAGCAGTCGACGACGAATATCCATCGCTTCATCCCGAAACTCAGCAACTGGCGCGCCTGGTTTAGGGTAGAGGTTGCGGAGGCGATCTCTGAGCGTCACTACAAGGGTCATGCCCTGCTCTTCTTGACGCGTGGACAGGTGACGCCAAGCCTCATGCGGGCGTGCTGCACCACTGCGTGGATCGGAGGGATCCTCGCCCCTGCCGCCAAAGCGGAAATGGCGCAGGGCGTATGCTTGCGGATCAGGCCGGGCACGTGTTAAGGCATTGAATGCTCGCAGTAGCATGAGGTCCGTTGTTGTGTCTAGAGGCGGGCGGATGTAAAGTTCTTCCAATCCATGTTCCGCCGCCCAGGACAGGAAAATGTCCCGCCATGAAAGATAGTCCCTTGTCCCCAGCTGTGGCGGTGAGAGTTCCTTCTGGCCCAGTCCCAACTGCGCCATGGCGGCAGCGGTAAGGGTGACGTTAGGGGCGTTGCCCCCACCACCGCTACCTCCGGGGTTGCCGGTGCTGCCGGCACCTCCATTTGTTCCAGCAACCTCACTCATGGTGCTCGGAAGATGGTTCCTGTCGTCTGCCTGGCCACGGAGGGTCCTAGGGAGGCCCAGGGAAATTTCGGCAGCAATTCGCCGGGCCCACTTTGGGCCCAGTTTTCTGCCGAGAGCCCGAAGCTCTATAGGAAAGCCTCCGAAGACGTCCTGGGACCCTGCAAGAGTGATCCCGCCCCCCCAGACACTGTGCTCACCTCTGGAGTTGCGGTTTGGGCACCTTGGGAGGTCCTTGGGGAAGCGTGGAGCCTTCCTTCGTCGGCGGCGCTCCGTCCCAAGCTTCTCCAGCATGCGCGAGGCCTTGCCAGGGCTCGCGCGCCCCCTTAGGCCCAGGTCGACGCCTTAGATAGCCTTCGTCGATCTCCTATGGCCCGCCGACCCTAGCTGACGTGGCGTCCAAGTGGCGGCCGCCCCCTTTTTCAGCTCCTACGGTCGGTTCTCGCACCTTTCAGGCCCGAAAGAGGGCTCTGATACCATGAGAATCTAATTGCGAATCCAATGGGACCAACGGCACTTCGTTTGGTTAAGTGTGGAGCAAGATAGCTCCAAAAACCCTAGTGCCACACACGATTTTAGTACAAGTATGGGAGTAACAAGGAACAGCCTTGTTACGGGTGAGACTCGCTAATCGAGTCTCACCCTTCGGCCGACGAGCGAAGCTCGCCGGCGCTCAACAGGGTGCGAGGGCGAAATCGCCCTATGCGCCCAGAAAAGGTGCGACAGCACCTACGAAGTCACATCCTAGGCCAGATATTAGGGAACCTAAAACAGACCTACAAACATGCAAGTTGGAGTCTAATCTAGGTCTCGCATCACATCGAGTGCAGTATGCCACATGAATCGCAAGGACATAACTAGGTCTGCTAGCGGGGTCAGGCAAGGGTCGACGGCCGGCGGAGTGCGTGAGACAAGAGGGCGACGCCGCCACGTGACGGGCTTGGCGAGTGCGTATCTCTGCTATCAACGTGGATCACCACCGACCGCCGAGTCCTCATGCACTGCACACCCGAGGGCACATACTCACGAATATATATATATATACAGAGGGTTATCATCAGTTCCTCTCCTCCAATAGCTGCACCGGTCCCGCCGGCGCCAGCTATGCAGCAGCATCACCCGCAGCAATCGGCGCCCCCGTTCCCTTCATTGGTGCAGTCCTCGTTCTATCCGGGCTCTGGCGCCGTCACTCCGCACTCAGTCTACACTACCGGGCCGTCCACGCCTGAGCGGCATTTGGAGCAGTTCATTGCACTCCAGTTTGGCCTGCCTCGTCCCCCCCAGGGAAGTGCGAGTTGCGTCACCTCCTGCTCTTTCCCCTCACCCTGCATGACTGACACTGAGTTGCGGTCGTGTCCTGCCTCCTCGTCTATCTTGTCGTCTCCCGTGGTCTCTCTCTGTTCCCATCCGTGACGATGTGGCTTGATGACTGGCAGTCTTGGTTGGCACCCCCTTCCACTACGTCCGCATCTCTTGCGTGCTCCCATGTGACCGTTGGCGATCTGGCGACTCCGGTCCAGGACCCGGCCAAGACTTGGATCATCGACTCCGGGGCCACGCATCACATGACGGCCTCTCGTAAGGCCTTCAGTATGCTTGGTCCTGTTTTCGATGTATCCGGTACCTGCACCGGCTCCGACCATGTGTTACCTGTCCGCGGCGTTGGTGTCGTTCGTTTCCGTTCTCCTGCCGATGATGTTTTCTTGACCGATGTCCTTTTCGTCCCCGGTCTTGAGCTCAGCCTCATGTCCATTAATGCCCTTGACCGCATGAGCATGGACGTTGTGCACTCGCGTGGTGTTGGCACTGTGTCGTTGCGTCTATCCGGTCTCGTCGTTCTTCATGCCGCCTGTGGCAACGTGTGGCACCTGCCTCGTCTGTTCTCCTCTCCTTCTGTCCCCTCCTCGTCGACCGCCACAGGCCATGTGTTTGTCACCAGTACGCTCTCTCCGCAGCACACCCGTCTCCTTCACCACCGCCTTTGCCACGTCCACTCTGCTGTCGTTAAAAGCATGCTCCGCACCCAGCCAGCCAAGGGCCTTGACTCGAATAATTTCCCTTTTCCGTGCCCTACGGAGTGCATTGATTGCGCTCAAGGGAAGATGCACCGGTCCACATACCCTCTGTCCTCCTCCCGTGCGTCCACCCCTCTCGACCTGGTCCATTCCGATGTTATGGGTCCTCTCCCTACCGAGTCCGTCGGAGAGCATGGCCGTTATGTCCTCACCCTCACTGACGACTACTCGCGCTACCGCTGGGTTTTTTTCCTTCAGCAGAAGAGCGATGTCGCCCGTGCCATTCAGGACTGGCTTGTCCTTGCGGAGTGGGAGTGTGGTTGATCCCTTCGACACTTTTGCCGCATCGTGGTGGTGAGTACATGGGCGAGACTATGACTTTTCTCACCTCCCGCGGTATCCACCACGAGACGTCCGCCCCCAACATGCCCGCCCATAGCGGTGTCTCCGAGCGGTTGAACTGTACCAGGGCCGATGCCGTCCGCTCCATGCGGGTTGAGTCTGGCCTCTTCGATGGCTTCTACTTTAAAGCCATGGCCTACATGATGTGGGTCTGGAACCAGATTCCTCACATACCCCTTCCCCCCCAGTCCAAGACGTACCAACACTAGTGCGGTCAGCGAGCCGACCTCCGCCCTGCTCACGTCTGGGGTTGTGTAGCCATCGTTTGGCTGCCCGCCCCGTAGAAGGGCGACAAGCTCGTACCCCGCGGGCATCTTTGCACCTTTATCGGTGCCTCTAGCCAGTCCAAGGCTTGGCACTTCTGGGATCCCTCCCGACACTACATCGTCGAGTCTTGCAATGTCCTCTTCTTTGAGGAACCATTTCTGCGCGATCTCGTTCACTCCAGCTCGTCGATATGCCTCCCATTGCGTGGGGGAGTAGTGAGTTCGTCCTCCGTCCTACTGCTTCCGGGTGGCACATCACTTACTCCATCTGAGCCAGCAGCCCCAGTCGCGCCCGCTGGCCCTTCCGAGCCAGCAGCCCCAGTTGCGCATGCTGGCACCTCTGAGCCATGAGCCCCAGTTGTGCCCACTGGCCCCTCTGGGCCGGTGGTCCCAGTCGCGTCCATCAGTCCCTCTGGGCCGGCGGTCCTAGTCGCGTCCACCGGTCCCTCCGGGCCCGGTGGTCCCAGTAGCGTCCACCAGTCCCTCCGGGCCGGCGGTCCCAGTCGCGTCCACCGGTCCCTCCAGGCCGGCGGTCCCAGTCGTGTCCGCTGGTCCCTCCGGGCTGGCGATCCCAGTCGTGTCCACTGGTCCCTCTGGGCCAGCCGCCCCCGTCGCGTCCACTGGTCCCTCCAAGCCAGCCGCCCCCGTCGCGCCCGCTGGCCCCTCCGGGCCGGCAGCCCCAGTCGTGTCCGCTAGCCCCTCCTGACTAGGAGCCCTAGTCGCGTCTACTGGTCCCTACGGGCCAGCAGTCCCGTCCGCCTCCGTCGGCCCGTCAACCTCGAGACCATCTACTGTCATACCACGCTGCACGCGTGGCCCAGGCGGCAGCCTCCAACCCAGGCCGTCAGTGAGCGTGCAGACCACAATACCTCGCCTTGTGGCGTCTTGGCCCCATGTCACTCCACGTGTCTCTTCCACTCCTACGGTCTTGAGTGGGGACCCTGGCACCAAGGCCCTCGGCCTGACCACTTTGGCTATCATTACAGACCTTCACCATGGCTCTGCACTAGGCTATGCCATGCTTCATCATGAGCATTGGCATGCTGTCATAGCTGCACTCGCACGCATCCCATTTGGAACTCGAGATGCATACGCTCTCTCAGTCCGCTCCATAGCACGCCCGGAGGATCCAGCCACCCTACGCGAGGCTCGCGCCTCTCCTGAGGCTGCACACGGGGATGCTGCCTGCGTTGACGAGCTCGCTGCTATCCACCAGCACCACGTGTATGACCTCATCGACCACCCTCCAGGTCGGAAGGCCATCAGTGCCAAGTGGGTCTTTCGGCGCAAATGGAAGCCGGACAAGTCCTTGGACAAGTACAAGGCCCGCCTCACAGCCAAGGGGTTTGCTCAGGTCCCTGGGGTCGACTACGACCTGATCTTTGCTCCAGTTGGCTGGTTCTCCACGAGCCGGGCACTCTTCAGTCTGGTTGCCCAGCATGGGTGGGAGCTGTATCAGATGGACGTGAGCAACGCCTTCCTCAATGGTTATTGGAGGATAAGGAGCTCTACATGGTGTAGCCTCCAGGCTTCGACGACGACACTGGCACAGTCTGCCGGTTGCGGAAGGCCCTCTACGGCCTGAAGCAATCGCCTTGGTATTGGAACGAGGAGATCAGTAGCATGCTCCTTCGCGGCGGCCTTCAGCGTAGTACCGCTGATCCCGCACTGTTTGTCTGCCCGCGAGGCTAGAACCTCGCCGTTGTCCTTGTCTACGTCGAGGATCTCCTTATTGTGTCGCCTGACATGGCTACCGTCCAGCATGTCAAGGACATGCTGCACACCGCCTACCAGATGAAGGATCTCGGGTCTGCCCGATTCTTCCTGGGCATGGAGCTCGAGCATGATTGCTCCCAAGGCATCCTGCACGTCCACCAGGCTGCCTATGTGCAGACCCTGTCCACTCGCTTCGCCGAGAACCTGCCCCTCGTGCCCAACGCATCTTCACCCATGTCACCTGATGGCCAGGGAAAACTCAAGAGCCCTGACCCAGCCATTGTGGGGGAGCCAGTTGACGTGACCACGTATCTGTGAGTCATTGGGTCACTGATGTTCCTGGCGACGACGACGCGCCCAGACATCGTGTTCGCCGTCAACCTCCCGGCTTAGTTTTCTCAGGAGCTGCGTCACCTCCACTTCGAGGCCACGATTCGAGTACTACGCTATGTCGTATGGACTCCTCGGCGAGGTCTCATGTTCCGCCGCAAGCCGTCTATCGTCGCGGTGGGCTACACCGACAGTGATTGGGCCAGCAGTCCAGACGGTAAGAATCACACAGGCTGGATCTTTCTGATCAGCGGCACGACTGTGTCCTGGCACAGTGGCAAGCAGGGGTGAATTGCACGCAACACTACTGAGGCTGAGTACGTGGCCCTTGGCTTAGGTGCATGCGAGAGTGTGTGGTTTCGTCGTTTGCTGTCCGAGTTGCGTCAGTCCGTCACATCCATCACGTTGCATTGTGAGAATGAGACCGCCATGGCCATCGCCGACAATGACGGCGTGCATCACACACGCACAAAGCACATCAACGTTGAGTATCACTATGTGCGTTCATGAGGGCAGTGTCAGCATTGTGTGGATTGAGACAGCACGGCAACTGGTTGACTTTTTGACCAAGGCACTCAAACACGACTCGTTCAAGAAGGCTGTGAGTTCGATTGCGTACGTCCGTGAGTGGCTCTCGTTGTCCATGCCTACGTCTTTCTATGCCCTAGGGGAGTCTGGTTCTTGACTGTGTCTCTGCCCGCAAATGTGCACTACGTATGTGAGTCATGGGGGAGTGTTGGTTTATGCGCATCTCTCATTGTGCTCTATTGTGTCCTCGCGGCTTGTGTACATCGGTGTGTAGATGACTGACGGCGAGACTCGATGCTGCTGGAGTGTCGACCGGTGGAGCCAAAACAAGCTGAGGCCTACTCGCAGTTCGCGGAAGCTTCCTCCTTCCGGCGACGTGCTCAGCTCCATCAGCAGGCCTCCTCGGCGGTTGTGCCACTGGCGGTCACTGCCACCGCAGATGCTGTCTGTATGCACCCAGCGCTTGTTCTGACTATGCCATTGCGTCTACAGCATCGTCCTCTGTCATCTTCACCCATGTCACCTGATGGCCAGGTGAAGCTGAAGAGTCCTGACCCAGCCGTTGTGGGAGAGCCAGTTGAAGTGACCACGTATCTGCGAGTCATCGGGTCACTGATGTTCCTGGCGACGACGCGCCCACACATCGCGTTCGCCGTCAACCTCCTGGCTCAGTTTTCTCAGGAGTCGCGTCACCTCCACTTCGAGGCCGCGATCAAAGTACTGCGCTATATCATCTCGACTCCTCGGCGAGGTCTCATGTTCCATCGCCAGCCGTCTGTCGTCGCGGTGGGCTACACCGACAGTGCCTGGGCCGGCAGTCCAGAAGGTAAGAGTCGCACAGGCTGGATCTTTCTGATCGGCGGCACGACTGTGTTCTGGGACAGTGGCAAGCAGGGGTGCATTGCACGTAGCACTGTTGAGGCTGAGTACGTGGCCCTTAGCTCAGGCGCGTGTGAGTGTGTGGTTGCATCGTCTGTTGTCAGAGTTGCGTCAGTCTGTCGCATCCATCACGTTGCATTGTGACAAAGACAGTGTCATGGCCATCGCCAATAATGACGGCGTGCATCGCACACGCACAAAGCACATCAACTTTGAGTATCACTATGTGCGTTCATTGTTGCATGACTGAAGTATCAGCATTGCGTGGGTTGAGACAGCACAGCAACTAGCTGCCTTCTTGACCAAGGCACTGAAGCACGACTCGTTCAAGAAGGCTATGAGTTCGGTTGGCGTGCGTCCGTGAGTGGCTCTCTTTGTCCCTGCCTGCATCTCTGTGTGCCCTGGGGGAGTCTGGTTGTGGACTGTGTCTGTGCCCGCACACGTGCACTACGCTTGTGAGTCATGGGGGAATGTTGGTTTTTGCGCATCTCTCATTGTGCTCTGTTGTGTCCTCTCGGGTTGTGTACATCGGCGTGCAGATGGCTGACGGCGAGACTTGACGCTGATGGAGTGTCGTCCGTTGGAGCCGACGCACGCTGAGGCCTACTCGCAGTTCGCCGGAGCCTCCTCACTCCGGCGACGTGCTCAGCTCCATCGACAGGCCTCCTCGGCGGTCGGGCCGCTGGCGGTCACTGCCATCGCAGATGCTGTCTGCATGCACCCAGCACTGTTTCTGACTACCATTGCGTCAGCGGCATCATGCTCTACCTAGGGTCCATGTCACTTGCTGCGTGACACTGTTTGGCATCATGGACCGTCTTATGGTATGGTCCTGGTTTCAGGCAAAACGGACGACGCCCAGGTTTTGGGCTGTCGAGCGTATGGCAGGGCTCACCGAGAAAACCCTGCCTGCCACAAAATAGGTCTCGCACAAAATTGGCTGGTTAGCTGAGTAACAAGTTCTACACTAGTTAGGGGAGGGGGGGGGAGCTAGAACTTGGAGGGGTCTCTTATTGTTGCTCTTTCTTCATTCCTAATCAGTCACTTTCAGTTTTCAGCTGCTTTCTGGTGCTAACAGTGTGCGCATTTCTGAGCAACAAACCCAGAGCTTCCAGACTTAGTCTCTAGAGCAGCAGACTAAGGGGGCAGCAGACTTAAGCAACTAGCGTGGAAGCCCGCACGCTGCATCAACAACGCTGCCCCAACCTGCTGCCTAGTTTTCCAATTGTAGCTTCTTACCTCACATTGAATGTGGCTTTAAGGGTTCCTCCATTCCTTTAGGGTGGCGATGTGGCCTGACCACACGTTATGCACGGGCGAGATGCACGCACACCCGTGAGAAGGAAACTATGCAGCGTGTTGGGGCAGCAGCGTTGTTGATGCAGCGTGCGGGCTTCCACGCTCGTTGCTTAGGTCAGCTGCCCCCTCAGTCTGCTGCTCTAGAGTCTAAGTCTGGAAGCTCTGGGTTTTGTTACTCAGAAACGCGCGCGCCAGAGTTAGCGCCAGAAAGCAGCTGAAAACTGACAATGACTGATTAG
>SZWC01007102.1:84989-102980 GCA_023375785.1 Penium margaritaceum | reverse complement strand
CCCCCCCCCCCCCCCCCCCCCCCCCCAAAGCACGAAACCACGAGCCATCAGCAGGCAAACAAAATCTTGCAGGCTGCCTTGCTGCTCCCCTGTGGATCATGCTGCATTTGTATGCCTTGCAACATGGTGACTCCTGATGTTGCTGAAGGGGATTTTGCTGGATGCCGTCGAATTAGTCACCTACAGAAGGTGATGTGTGTGAAGCAATCCCAAAGGTCATCATATGTCCAGGACTGACATACCAACAATTGTTTCTTGCACCTGCCTGCTTGCTCGTGTGTCAGGTGACTGGAATGTGTCACCATGACAGTGGTAGGAAGGCTAGGAGGCTTCATAGCACTTTCTTAAGTGGGTGCTCGGTCAACCGGTCGAATGACTCGCGCTTGCTCTCTCCACCTGGGTTGTTCACGGTTTTTCTTACTATCAAGCTTTTTGGCTGCCATGGCGTGGTCTCGTTCATAGGTGTGTGTGTCTCCCCCCTCTCTCTCTCTCTCTCTCTCTCTCTCTCTCTCTCTCTCTCTCTCTCTCTCTCTCTCTCTCTCTCTCTCTCTTCAATTCACACTAGGCACCCACGCTAGGATCTACAGTGTGATTGTTGCAATTTTTTGAGCTTGTGCCATTGTTGCGGCTATTGCTATTGCAGTTGTTGTGGCTATGACTCCTTCTTCTACCACTGTTGTTGTGCTATAGCCTTTGACGGTAGTGTCGGTTGCTACACCCACCGTTGTTATATGTTGTTGTGATGTGTTGGCCTACTACTACAAGACTTGCAACAGCTGCTCCTATGTCCCAAGTGCTAGCAATTGCACGTAGCCATGGCGTAGCAGGTCCTCCGTTATTCTCGCCTCTAGTGCCTCTCTGCTATGCAGCTAAGCAAGAAATGCCTCGCCGCTCTGGTACCATGAGAAGGAATGTGGAACATTCCTACTCATTCCAACAGGGTAGCACAGCAGCAAGCAATATTGAGAAATTCCTATGAAGCTTCTAAACCTTGCTGCTGATGATGTGGCGACGTTGTCCAGTCAGCTGGAGCACTAGCAAGCAAGCAGGTGCAAGAAACAGCAAGGGTCAGGCTAGGGAGACGCGCAAAGTCTCATAAGCTCCAATAGCTCAGTAATGCAGAGAGAAATGACAACTGACAAGCACATAGCATAAATACCTGTCGCGGCACACGGCGGGTGATGCACGCGGCAATGTCACTTGTCCTAAAACCGGTCCAAAACAACTGTTTTGGCCGTAACTCCATGCACAGGCATCCAAATGCAACACCGTCTAAACCTACATATGTAGAATCTCGAGCCGGACACGATGACTGGTCACATGCACAAGTCCGGCATCAATCGGTGGAAAGACAATGCAAAACATGCAACTCAGGCTAAAGAGCCAGTCCACCGAGAAAACTCTAGCGGCTGCAAAAACCTGTAGAGCACCCCAGCAAGCACCTGGGACGTCGTGGCAGCCATCTGGCAGCTTTTGGTGGATGGAGCCACCACCCGTCGGTGCTCCGGCGCCAGTTGGGCCCACATCAGGGATCTGCACAAGCATGGACATGGCCGAGTGGTCACAGTAAGCTGTGCAAACAGACAGGGACGACTCACATCACCACACTCCCCCATGACTCGATGATACGCATGTCCACACACGTGCAAAACTAACACAGGTGCGCAACAAGATGCTCAACAGTCCATACTCACACACCCCACTCTCAGCCACTCTCAGGCAAGTGGCGAAGCCCGACAAAACGAATGGCCACCATGAACTTTCCGCGCGACAAGTACCTTGGTCAAGAAGTCAGCCCGCTGCATGTCCATGCCGAATCAGATGACGGAGATCACCTGTCGCTCCACAAGATCATGCACAAAATGATGCTCAACAGCAATGTGCTTTGTGTGTGCATAAAACACACCAGAGTTCTCTGCAATGGCAAGAGCACTCTGGTTTTCACAGTGCATAGCGATGCAAGGCACAAACTGGCCCAACTCACAAATAGACGATGTAGCCACACCGCCCCAGCAGCCCTAGCCCCCAGAGCAACATACTCAGCCTCTAGATAGCTACGTGTGATACAACCCTGCTTGCCACTGCGCCACGACACAGAGGTATCACCAAGCAGGAACACATAGCCTGTCCGACTGTGCCCATCAGGTTTCCACGCCCAGTCACTATCTGTGTAGCCGTCCACTACCACCGAACACTGTCGTCAAAAGCAGAGTCCGAGATATGGTATGGATACCACGTACCGCACCACTTGCACATCCGTGTGAAGGGCCCTCGCCCGAGGACACTGTGAAAACTTTGCAAGGAGGTTGACGGCAAAGGCAATGTCGGGTCGTGTGGTAGTGGCCAAGTATATAAAAGAGCCAATCAGGCGCAAGTATAGGATCACGTCCACTGTCTCCCCCAGGTCTACGGAATTATCCACCTTCAGGGTATCCTGCCCATCAGGTATGATGGGGGTGGAGGCTGTGGGAACTACACCCTGGAGGTCAGCAAACCGCTCCCCCACAATGAGGGTATAATGTGCCTGATGCAACAAGAGTGTCCATCACTGACAATCACGTACGATCTCCATCCCGAGAAACACAGCTACAGGACTAAGGTCCTTCATCCTGTAGGAAACCTGGAGTACTGCCTTGGCCTCCTTCACAGCGTCCATAGACGGAGATGCAATCAGCAGGTCTTCCATGTAGACCAAGATGGAGGTGAATCTCTCAGTTTTCCGTCTCAGAAAGAGGGACGGGTCAACGTCACTCTGCACGTAACCGGCACATGTCAATGTGCCGGTGATCTCCAAGTTCCAACACCTGGGTGACTATTTCAGGCCGTACAAGACCTTGCGCAAGTACCAGACCTTGTCACCGACCTCGAATCCAGGTGGATGGACCATGTAGATCTCCTCCTCTAAGGTGCCATGGAGGAACACGTTGTTCATGTCCATCTAGTACAGCTCATAGTTGTGGTGAGCAACAACCCCGAACAGAGTGTGAGCGGTGGTCATGCGGCCAACGGGTGCAAAGGTGTCAGTGAAATTGACCCTCACAACATGCGAGAACCCCTTGGCCATCAAGCGAGCCTTGTAGCGATCTAGTGTGCCATCGGGCTTCACCTTCTTGCAAAAGAACCACTTGGCTTGTACAGCCTTCTGCCCAGGCGGGAGGTCGACAAGCTCATAGTCACCGTGCTCACGGATGGCTCTCAGCTCATCTTCACAAGCAGCATGCCACAAGTCTGCATCGCGAGCTAAGAGTGCATCCTTCAACATGCCTAGATCAGGCGTCGTCGAGGGAGTGCTCCGGGTGGCTTAGACACACGCCTCTGGACTCCGTCTGACCACGACAAGGTCGGCTGCGGCATTGCAAGCGATAAAGAAATCTCGAGAGGCCAACTCGTGGCCGACAGGACATGCTGGATGCACCTCAGTGTAATCTGCCTGGACAATCAAGCCAAGGGCCTTCGTGCCAGGCTCGCCACTCTGAACACTACGAGTCGAACGTCTAGGCGCAGAGTCAGTAGTCCTTTGAGTCCTAGAGGCCAATGGTTGAAGACGACCACCGGGCTCGCGGGAGTAGCCCAATGCTGAGGCGCTCACCTCAAGCTGCGGAGAAGGCTGATGGGCCAGAGCCTTAGGGGAAATAGGTGTATGCACGAGAGTGGGTGTGACAGAGGGGACTGACATTGGCACGGGATCAGGTGTGCCATAGGGGAATAATGCTCGTACGAGATCAGGTGTGGCAGAGGGGACCGACACTAGCACGGGATCAGGTGTGCCAGAGGGGTCTGACACCGGCACGGGATCGGGTGTGCCAGAGGGGTCTGATACCGCCACGAGATCAGGTGTGTTAGAGGGGACCGACACTGGCATAGGATCAGGTGTGCCAGAGGGGTCTGACACCCGCACGGGATCAGGTGTGTCAGAGGGAGCTGATGAGGCTAGTGGACCCACAGCCATGATAGCCGGATCTTTAGCAACTGGAGACCGGACCGCATGTGAGGAGGCCCAGACAGACCCATCCGCAGGACTAGACTCCCCCATCCAGAACAAGGTCGGCGGCCAGCGACAATATGCTGGACAAGTCGCAGTAGGTGAGAGCCTCAAAGAAGAGAGCATCTCGAGACTCGACAATGTGATGGCGAGCAGGGTCCCAAAAGCGCCTGGCCTTTGACCGCGGAGAGATGCTAAGTATTGTACACATGCTTCCTCGAGGTGAGACCTTGGACCACTGGTGGTCCTCGGTGTACCAGACACAGACGAGGGACCCCCAAGCGTGGGTGCGACAGAGATCAGCACGATGGCCGAACCACAACTTGTACGGCATGACATGGTCTGGAAGTGGACCATGCAGTGAGCGGTTCCAGACCCAGGTCATGTAGGAGAAGCCCTCAAAGGCAAAGGACTTCGGAAGACCGCAATCAGACCGCATAGCGCGAATCACATCCTCCATGGTGCGGTTCCAATACTCAGACACACTGTTCTGCTGTGGTGTAGCAGGGATAGAGAGCTGGTGAAAGATATTGTGTTCAACAAAGTAGGCATCCATCTTGCCTAAGAGCTCACCACCACAATCCGAGCGGAACGTGAAAGGGTATGGCGAGACTGATGCTCAAGCATTACAAACCACAGGCAGACCGCCAGTGCGGCATCGCTCTTTTGGTGGAGGCTGTAGACCCACCGCATCCGGGTGAAGTCATCGGTCAGGGTGAGAACATATCGACCCCGATCAGAGAGGGACTCGATTGGGAGAGGACCCAGAAGGTCCGAGTGGACCAACTCTAGTGGGTGCAATGCCCGGGAGGAGGAGATAGGGTAAGAGCAGCGATGCATCTTATCCTGGGCGCAAAAACGACAGTCGGTCTTGGGCAGCTTCTCAAAAGAAGTCGCATCAAGACCGAGGGCTGGCTGCGTTTGAATGAGCTTGGACACAGTGTCTGAGCTCACATGGCAGAGGCACCGATGTAACAAACGCAGGTGCTCAGGTGAGAGAATACCAGTGACAAACACACGTGCAGAAGAGAGCGGGGAAGAAGAAACAGAGGGAATGCAACGAGACACATGATAGAGGTCATCAACAACAAAGGCACGAAGCACGATGGCACGTGTGTCGAGAGCAATCATTGTGGCAGAGTCAGTAGAGTGAGATCCATCCTAGTGCATGCACGAACGAAGAGAAGGCTGAGCTCAAGAGCAGGGACAAATAGCACATCAGAAATGTACTAGGGGCCAGACGGGCCATCAAACCGCACAAGGCCAACTCCCTGCACAGGCATCGACTGACCAGAACCTGCGCCAACGGACCAAATAGACACAACGGGACCGAGCACAACGAAGTCACTATGACGACAGGTCATGTGATGGGTGGCACCAGATTCAATAATCCAGGTGCCACTCGGGTCATGACCAGTCGTCGACACTGAGCAACATGCCACAAAAACACTCTGTCTCTACTGGACGCTTAGCAGAGGACTCAGGCTAAGGAAGAACAGCACGGATCTGTGACTCGTCAAGCCAGTCGGTACTGTCAGGTCCATCCTCATCGCAAGGCAACTGAGCTCCACCACAAGCATCATCACGGGCAACAAACATAGTAAGACAAGCTGTCTCGAGATCACTCGGCTATGACAACACACTCGCACCTTCCTGAGTACAAAGTGCCAGCAGCTGACGAAGCTCCGCGATCGTGCGATCCCGAGGGTCCAAATCACCGCTACTGCCTAGTGAAACGGATGAGTCTGCTGCAATCATGGTTGTGGGACTTGGTCCGTGTGTCACTCGAGGAAATATGTTGTGTGTGTGTGTTGTCTGAAGGCCGCGCATGATCCAAGTCAAGTCAAGGGGCTGCTCACACTCCGTGTAGCGGTGAGTGCCTCCATAGTTGTAGCAATGGACAGAACGTCCACTGCCACTACTTGCCGGCTGCCTCTACTGCTGCTGTTGCTGTCCCTTCCCGCATCGCTTCTTCCCCTTCTTTCCCTATGCGGCCGCTACAACACCCTGAGTGTGGCCACTTGGGGTAGAGGAGGATGAGAGGAAGTGGTGGAGGTGGGACTGGTGAGGTGGGGTAGAGGCGTAGGAGGGGTCGCAGTCACTGCTGCAACAAGTGGAATCTACTGATGGGTGATGGCAGCCTCATGAGCCGATGTGGCCTGGATGAAGTAGCGATGGGCCCAAGGAAGCAGTTGTAGTGACTCCGACAACTCAAAAAGAGCCACACGGTCGAAGCCCGTAAAGAGCTTCACGTGGTCCAAATCTGCCCCCATCATGATGGGTTTGAGTACCCACAACTGCGTCCCGCCACCGGTCCCCAGGCGCGTGTAAGAGCGCATCTACATGTGCCTCCAATAGTCAGCTGCAAGCTCCGTGGGACCCTGATGGATGGATTGAAACTCACGAAGTTGGGCCGCCCTCATGGCATGGGTCTCCGCAACGAGAAGTGTTAGGGCCAGCTCCCAACCTTGACGCACATCTGCTCCAGTCCCGGTCCCGGTTTCACCGAAGAAGGGTCGGAAGTCGACCACAGTCTCCTACAGCATGGCGTAGAGGAGACCGCGCATCGCTCTCGCTGCTGTCTCGACCTCGTGAGGGTCGAGGGTCTGGTACTGGCTGTGGTAGTAGGGCCAGACGCCCTCAGAATCGACCCATTCCTGAAATAAGGTCTCCCAACAATCGAAGCCCTCGTCGCTATCGTAACGGGGTGGAGGTGTCTCAAAGTTCTTCGGTCGCCGCTCCGTGGGGAGGGCGACCTCAGGCTCAGGAGATGGTGGACGGGGTATGGGGAGCCCACCAGTGAGGGAAACGCCACAAAAAGTGAACGCTGCTAAACTACGTGGCTGATCTTGACGGCGAGAAGGTGGCGGACTGAGAGGCTGCGACCCAAGACATAACTCACAGATGCGCTCCTCAAGCACACGAAGCTCGTGCTCGCGTGGATCATCCTCTATCGCCTCCTCATCCCATGTGTCAATCTGTGATGAGTGGTGCCGAGGCCGCGGCGCTGTGTAGGGTGTAGATTGCTGAACAGATGGTGCAGCTCTAGTAAATCCTCTAGGTGGGTGCTGTGAGGCCCTCGAATGACCCCGCAGTAACTCCGTGATCTCCTGCAACGCGACGGACTGTCGCTGCTGCTGCCGACGCATCTTGTCCTATGACTGACGAAGCTCGTCGATCGCGAGGGACTGCGACCGCGGACTCATAACGCCCGAAGAGGAGGTAGAGGAGGGGTCAACTAGCCCTTTGCCCTTGTCACGGACCGGCGCCATCGTAATGCTCAGTATGGATCCGAACATCAAAAACACTTTGAACAAGAAACCAACAGCGTTTCTCGAAGAGTTGGAACTTTAAAAAAAAGTGATGTTTTAACCCCAAAATTGTTTATGTCAGCACAACCGATGATGTCAGCGTTTTTTACGCTAGCATTTTTTAGGCTGGCGTATTTTACGCCAGCAAATTTTTTTTGGAGGTCACGTGAACTCCGCGTGACCCGTGGGGGTGACCTCGTCGCCCCTTGTTTGTGGTTGCGCAGGGGCTACGCAGGCCTGCGCAGTGCCACGCAGGCCTATGCAGTGCTGCACAGTTTCTGCTCAGTTGCGTAACAGTGCTGCGCAGTAGCACTACTGTACAGCAGCAATGCCGTGCAAGCCCGCCGCTACTGCTGCGGCGGGTCTGCTGCTGCTGCGTACGCAACAACTGTTGCTGTGCTGTTGTAGCTGTTGTCGCTGCTACAGTGTTGTTGCTGCTGTTGTTGCCACTGACGCCATAGCAGCTACAATGCTGCTGCTATGTTGCTTCTATTTCTGCTATTGTTGCCAAGTTGCTGCTACTGCTCGCGGCTACTAATGCCGCCGCTATTGGAAGTTGTTGCCGCCTCTGCGCGCTGCCACTGCTCCCAGCCGCCGCCACAAGCTGTTGTTGCGAGCTGCTACTCCCCTTTTTTTTTGTGTACAAGTTGGCAGCCAGACACTGCTGCTGCTGCCACCTGGTGCTGCTGCTGCTGCTGCCACCTGGTGCTGCTGCTGCTGATCGGCGTGGCTGCAGGAGCTCATCACTGTCGCACCTCCTCTTGCTATGGTGGTGGCTATAACATGGTGACCTCGCTGCTGCTAACGTCAGCTGCGACGGGTCCCAGGATGTGGCGGCAGCGGTGAATCTCATTGCTGCTGCCGGTGTTGCATCTCTGCGGTGCAGCTCAGCAAGGGGTCTCGCTGCTCTGATACCATAAGACATTTCTAAGAAGCTTCCTAACCTTGCTGCTGCTGATGTGGTGACACAGTCCAATCCGTTGGCGCACTAGCAAGGAAGCAGGTGCAAGAAACGGCAAGGGTCAGGCTAGGGAGACGCACAAAGTCTCATAAGCTCCAATAGCTTAGTAATGCAAAGAGAAATGACAACTGACAAGCACATAGCATAAATACCTGTCGCGGCACACAGCGGGTGACGCACGCGGCAGTGTCAATTTATCCTAAAACCGGCCCAAAACCACTATTTTGGCCGTAATTCTGCGCACAGGCATCCAAGCGCAACACCGTATGAACCTAGAGATGCAGAATCTCGAGCCGAATGCTACGATTTGTCACATGCACAGGTCCGGCATCAATCGGTGGACAGACAATGCAAAACATGCAAATCGGGCTCGAGAGCCAGTCCACCGAGAAAACTCTAGCGTCTACAGAAAAACTACAGTGCTCCCCAGCAAGCACCCAAGACAGCGTGGCAGCCATGTGTGTTGGTTTTCGTGCATCTCTCATTGTACTCTGTTGTGTCCTCCCGGCTTATGTACATCGGCGTGCAGATGACTGACAGCGAGACTTGACGCCGCTGGAGTGTCGCTCGGTGGAGCCGACGTACGCTGAGGCCCACTCACCTGTCGTTGGAGCCTCCTCCCTCTGGCAATGCGCTCAGCTCCATCAGCAGGCCTCCTCGGTGGTCAGGCTGTTGGCGGTCACTGCCACTGCAGATGTTAACTGCATGCACCTAGCATTGTGTCTAGGTGTGGCATTGCATCTGCAGCATCATGCGGTGCCATGTCTCCTGCTGTATGGCCCTGTTTGGCATCGTTGACTGTCGTAGGCACTACCTGGGTTCGGGCAGCCATAACTCCTTGCTGCTATCTTTCTAGCTGATTCTGACCGCACGACTGCGTTCGCAGCGTCGGTATTATGGTATGGTCCAGTTTTCAGGCAAAACGGACGACGCCCGGGTTTTGGGCTCTTGGGCGTCTGGCAGGGCTGACCGAGAAAACCCTGCCTGTCAGAAAATAGGTCTAGCACTTTTTTCTGATTGGATGGTTAGCTGAGTAACAAGTTCTACACTAGTGGGGGGAGCTAGAACTTGGAGGGGTCTGCCATTGTTGCTCATTCTTCCTAATCAGTCACTTTCAGTTTTCAGCTGCTTTCTGGCGCTAACACTGGTGCGCGCGTTTCTGAGTAACAAACCTAGAGCTTCCAGACTCAGACTCTAGAGCAGCCGACTGAGGGGGCAGCGGACTTAAGCAACGAGCGTGGAAGCCCGCACGCTGCATCAACAACGCTGCTATCCCAACCTGCTGCCTAGGTCTTCCAGCTTGGTATCAGAGCCAGAGCGTAGCAGCAATAGCAGAAGACTGGCGCACAGGTGCAAGACAACGCTGGCGGACCCCCATTCCCCTGCGCCAGTGCAGGGGAAATGATGCCAAAATTTTCTGGCAGTATTGACCCGCCTGGTGGCGGCGTCAGATTTTTTCCCACGGCCACTGGGCCAGGGGAAATGCTACCGAAATTTTTTCGACAGCACTGACCCCCACGCGTGACGCGAGGAGATGAGCGGCAGGCTACGTCCAATACCTACGGGCGTCGACACACGCTGCAACGGCACACAGGTGCAGTGACTGTCACCAGCATGCAACAGCAGCAGTCAGCAGCAGCGGCAGCCGTAGGCAACGGCAGTGAGCAATGACAACAGCAGCCAGCAGTAGCTGCGTGCAGAAGCAGCAGTTGGCAGAAGGAGCAGGTCGTAGCAGACCGCAGCAGCAGCAGCCCGTAGTAGCAGCTTGCAACAGTAGCAGCCCGCAACAGCAGTCCGCAACAGCAGCGAGTAGCAGCGGCAGCAAGCAGCAGCTGCAACAGCGTGTAGCAGCAGCAGCACGCTGCAGCAGCAGCAGTAGCGAGCCGTAGCAGCAGCCAGCTGTAGTAGCGGCTGCAGCGAGCAGTTGCCAGCAGCGGCTGCTGCTGCTCGCTACCCACAGCAAGCGAGCAGTGAGCAGCAGCCCGCTGCTGCCAGCCAGTAGCAGCTCGCTGCTAGTGAGCAGCAGCTCACTGTCAGCAAGCAGCAGCCCGTTGCTCGCAGCTAGCAGCGGGCAGCTGCCTGCTGTGACAGACGAGAAAAGAAAAAAAACGCAAGAAAAGCAATCCCCCACCCCACCAGCTTTGCTGCCGCGGCTGTAGCAACAGCCTTTACTGCTGCAGCCACCACACCAGCCGTAACAGCCCGCAGCAGTAGCAATTGCTGCTGCAACTGCAGCCGCAACAGCAGCAGCAGCCGCAGTAGTAGTAGCTGCTACAACAGCAGCAGTAGCAGCAGCTGCAGCAGCAGCACCACCACCACCACCAATCGCAACAGCACCAGCACCAGCACCAACAGCAGTGGTAGCAGTAGCAGCAACAGCAACTGCAGTAACGGATCCAACAACCGCCACTGCTGATGTCAGAATCCCGCTGTTGATGTCACTACTGACGTCACTGCTGACATCATCAACTCAAAAAAAACAAAGGAGGCAAGGGAAGGGGGAAGTAAACCTAAAGGTGGGCAAAACGTCCACCGCCCTCAGTTGACGTCACTGTCGACGTCAGAACCGCAAAAAAAACAAAGGGGCATCACACCATGGCTGGTAGCCCCACTGGGGAGGGGTCCTCCTCTGTTGGGGGGACCCCCATCCCCCCTTTCTTGTAGCGGCTGCAGCAGCAGCAGCAGCAGCGGCAGCAACAGCGACAGTAGCACGAGCAGAAGCAACAGCTGCAACAGCAACAGTAGCAGCAGGATCAGCAAGAGTAGCAGGAGCAGCAACAACAGCAGGAACAGCAGGAGCAGCAGAAGTAGCAGTAGCAACAGCAGCAGCAGTAGCAGCAGGGGTAGCAGCAGCAGCAGAAGCAGTAGCACCAGCAACAGCAGTAGCAGTAGTAAGAGCAGTAGCAGAAGCAACGGCAGCAGCCCCCTGGTGGCATTGGCGACAACCCTGACACCCTCGCTGCTCTTCGGCAACAGCTCGTCGCCCTGACGCAGCAGCTTGCAGCACTACAGCCGTTGGTCTGTCAGACTGCCACCAGTGCGCCGCCATCCTTCACCTCTCCCGGGCACGCCAGCCCAACTGTGTCTGTTACTACGCATTACAAGGCGCAGCAGCAGACTCAGCGCCAGCGGCAGACAGTGACCTCCGTCCTTGGCCCCACTCTAGTGTCGACCGCAGGCAAAAGGACTTTGAAATGCCCCCGCTTCAGGCCGGCGAGCAGTTCCAGGACTGGCAGCTCAGCTTCCGGATCTAGGCACATGGTGAGGGCCTGTGGGCATACTACACTCTGCTGTATGACGCCACCCTGGCCGACCAGTTATATGATGCTGGTCGTGCCGCCCGTGCTCTAGTCCCTATCGCCCCTCCGGCTTCCCGTCTCGCCCTCGAGCCCTTCTTAGGCAACTTCACTGCTGGCGCCACACCGGACCTTGCAGCCGCGTGGCACGTCCTCACTCATCCCCATCGCCTGTCCAGCGAGGCTGAGACCAGCCGCCTGCTGCGGGAGTTCAACTCCCTGCACATGGGGGAGACCGGGACGGTCACCTCCTACTGGCAGCGTGCGGAGGACATCCTCCGTCGCCTCGGGACCCCTGCCGCACCCCCTCTAGCCGCACTCCTCACCATCAAGTGCGGTGCCACCGAAGCGTACGCGGACTTCTTCGTCCATTACTCTCACGACGTCCTCTCCACCATGGCGGCCCAGGGCACCCTCATGTCCTGGGCATACGAGCTCTTCCTCCGGATTGAGGAAGCTCGTCTGGAGTCCCGTCTCCAGCGCACGGAGGCCCTCACCTCCCCTGCCGTCGCCTCCGTGGCCGTCGCTTCCCCCGTCACAGCCACCTCATCGTTGTCGGGGAAGAAGAAGCATCAGAACAAGAAAGGCAAGGGTCCACAACAGCAGCAGCAGCGACCGTCGACCGGGTCCAGCGGTGGAGCCTCGGTCTGCCACAATTGCGGCCAGCCCGGACACGGGTGGTACACGTGCCCTCTACTAACGGACGAGGCGCGTGTCATCGCCACCATGCGTCGCCAGCGGGAGCGCCGTCTCACCTCTGTCACCGTAGTTGTCGTCGACTCTGACACTTCGGCCTCATCTAGAAGCTCCAGCACTCCGGTTGCTTTGCCAGTCAAGCCGACACCAGCGCCGCAGCAGCCGGCGCCGGCACAGTCCTCCTTCTACCCGGGCTCCGGCGCCATCACCCCGCACTCCGTCTACATCCCCGGGTCGTCCTCCCGTGAACGTCAGTTGGAGCAGTTCATCGCGCTCCAGCTTGGCCTGCCTCGCTCTCCTTCCCAGGGAATTGCGAGTTGCATCCCTTCCTGCTCTCTTGCCCAGCCTTGCATGACTGAGTCTGAGCTACGGTCGTGTCCCGTTGCCTCGTCTGTCTCGTCGTCACCCATGGCTTCCGCTACCCCTTCCCATGAAGACGTTGCATGGTTTGACGATTGGCAGTCTCGGTTCGCACCTCCTTCTACCGCGTCCGTATCCCTTACTTGCAGCCATGTGACCGTTAGCGATCTGACAACCCCAGTCCAGGACCCTGCCGAGACCTGGATCATCGACTCCGGGGCCACGTATCACATGACGGCCTATCGTGAGGCCTTCAGTATGCTCGGTCCTGTTGGTGATGTCTCCGGTGTCCGAACAGGCTCCGGACAGATGCTGTCTGTCCGTGGTGTTGGCATCATTCGTTTATGTGGTCCTTCCGATGACGTTTTTTTACCGATGTCCTCTTTGTCCCTGGTCTCGAGCTCAGCCTCCTGTCTGTCATTGCCTTCGACCGCATGAGCATGGATGTTGTGGACTCGTGTGGTGTTGGCAGTGTGTCACTGCGTCCATCTGGTCTTGTCGTACTATACGCCACCGCCCGTGGCAACCTGTGGCATGTACCTCGCCTCTCCTCCTCTCCTTCCATCTCCTCCCCGTCGGCCGCCACAGGCCATGTGTTTGTCACCAGTACGCTTTCTCCTCGGCACACTCGTCTCTTGCACCACCGCCTCTACAACGTCCACTCCGCCACCGTTGACAGCATGCTCCGCATCCAGCCGGCCAAGGGCCTTGTCCCGGAGACTTTCCCCCTCCCGTGCCCCACTGAGAGCATTCATTGCGCTCAGGGGAAAATGCACCGGTCCACGTACCCTTTGTCTTCCTCCCGTGCATCTGCCCCTCTCGACCTTGTCCATTCCGACGTCATGGGACCTCTCCCCATCGAGTCCGACGGCGAACACGGCCGCTATGTCCTCACCCTCACTGGCGACTATTCTCGCTACCGCTGGATCTTCTGCCTTCGGCAGAAGAGCGATGTCGCCCGAGCCATCCAGGACTAGCTTGTCCTCGCGGAGCGCGAGTGTGGCCGCTTTCTTCGCCGCTTTCGCTCCAATCGCTGTGGTGAGTACATGGGTGAGACCACGACCTTTCTCGCCTCCCGCGGGATCCACCATGAGACATCCACACCCTCTACGCCCGCCCAGAACGGAGTCTCCGAACGGTGGAACTGTACCATGGCCGACGCTGTCCACACCATGTAGGTCGAGTCCGGTCTTTTCGATGGCTTCTATTTTGAAGCCATGGCTTACATGACCTGGGTCTGGAACCGGATTCCCCATGGTCCCTTTCCCCGCCAGTTCACACCATACCAGCATTGGTGCGGTCAGCGAGCTGACCTCCGCCCTGCTCGCTTCTGGGGGTGCGTGGCCATTGTGTGGCTGCCCGCCCCGCAGCAGGACGGCAAGCTCGTCCCCCGCGGACGTCCTTGCACCTTCCTTGGTGTCTCTCGTTAGTCCAAGGCTTGGCAGTTCTGGGATCCCTCCCGTCACTGTATCGTCGAGTCCCGGGATGCCCTCTTCTTTGAGGACCTAGTTCCTCGCGATCTCATTCGCTCCGGCTTGTCCGTGTCTATCCCGTCGCGTGGGGGAGTGGTGAGTCCATCCTCCGTCCTGCCGCTTCCGGGTGACACATCCCTTAGTCCCTCTGAGCCGGCAGCCCCAGTTGCGTCCGTTGGTCCCTCCAAGACGGCAGCCCAAGTCGCGTCTGCTGGTCCCTTCGGGCCGGCAGCCCCAGTCGTGTCCACTGGTCTCTCTGAGCCGGTAGCCCCACTCGCCTCTGCTGGTCCCTCTGGGCTAGCAGCCCCAGTCGTGTCCACTAGTCTCTCTGAGCCGGTAGCTCCACTCGCCTCTGCTGGTCCCTCCGGGCCAACAGCCCCAGTTGTGTCCACTGGTCTCTCTGAGCCGGTAGCCCCAGTCGCCTCTGCTGGTCCCTCCGGGCCAGTAGTCCCAGTCGCATCCGCTGGTCCCTCCGGGCCGGCAGCCCCAGTCGTGTCCACTGGTCCCTCTGAGCCGGCAGCCCCAGTCGAGTCCGCTCGTCCCTCCTGGCCAGCAGCCCCAGTTGCGCCCCCTGGTCCCTCCGGGCCGGCAGTCCCAGTTGCGTCCGCTGGTCCCTCCAGGCCGACAGTCCCAATCACGTCCGCTAGCCCCTCTGGGCCAGAAGCTCCCAACGCGCCAGCTAGCCCCTCTGGGCCAGCAGCCCCGTCCGCCTCCATTGGCCCATCGGACTCAGTGCCATCGCCTGCCTTACCACGCTACACACGTGGCCCAGGCGGCAGCCTCCGACCCAGACCGTCGGTGAGCACGCAGACCGTCGCACCGCGCTCCGTGGCGCCCTGACCCTCCGTGGCCCCATGTGTCTCTTTCACTGCCACGGTCATGAGTGGGGACCCTGGCACCAAAGCCCTCGGCTTGACCACCTCGGTCATCATTGTAGACCTTCATCCGGGCTCCGCACTGGGCTACGCCATGCTTCATCACGAGCATCGGTACGATGTCATGGCTGCACTCGCGCACATCCCACCTGGGGCTCGAGATGCACACGCTCTCTCAGTCTGCTCCACAGCACGCCCGGAGGACCCAGCCACCTTGTGCGAGGCACGAGCCTCTCCTGAGGCCACACACTGGGACGCTGCCTACGCCGATGAGCTCGCCGCTATCCGACAGCACCATGTGTACGACCTTGTCGACCTTCCTCCAGGTTGAAAGGCCATCGACGCCAAGTGGGTCTTTCGGCGTAAGTGGAAGCCCGACAGGTCCTCGGACAAGTTCAAGGCCCGCCTTACGGCCAAGGGGTTTGCCCAGATTCCTAGGGTCGACTACGACCAGATCTTTGCCCCATATGGCCGGTTCTCCACTAGCCGGGCGTTATTCAGCCTGGTCGCCCAGCATGGGTGGGAGCTACATCACATGGATGTGAGCAACACCTTTCTCTGTGGTTCACTGGAGGGTGACGAGCTCTACATGGTGCAGCCCCCAGGCTTCGACGATGGCACCGGGAGAGTCTGGCAACTACGTAAGGCCCTATATGGCCTGAAACAGTCGCCTCGGTGCTAGAACCAAGAAATCAGCAGCACGCTCCTTCGTGGCGGACTCGAGCGCAACACCGCTGACCCCGCACTATTTGTCAGTGCGTGAGGCCAGACTTTCGCCGTTCTGGTTTACGTCGATGATCTCCTCATTGCGTCGCCAAACACGGCTGCCATCTAGAGTGTCAAGGACTTGCTGCACGTCACCTATCAGATGAAGGATCTCGGATCTGCCAGAGTCTTCCTGGGCATGGAGCTTGAGCATGATCGCTCCCAGGTTGTCCTGCACATCCACCAGGCCGTCCATGTACAGACGCTGTCTACCCGCTTTGTGGAGGACCTACCACTCGCGCCGAGCGCATCCTCACCCATGTCACCCGATGGTCAGGTGAAGCTGAAGAGTCCTGACCCAGCTATTGTGGGGGAGCCAGTTGATGTGACCACGTACCTGCGAGTCATCGGGTCACTGATGTTCCTAGCGACGACGACACGCCCAGACATCGCGTTCGTCGTCAACCTCCTGGCCTAGTTTTCTCAGGAGCCACGTCACCTCCATTACGAGGCCGCGATCCGAGTACTCCGCTATGTCGTCTCGACTCCTTGGCGAGGTCTCATGTTCCGCCATCGGCCGTCTGTTTTTGCGATGGGTTACACCGACAGTGACTGGGCCAGCAGTCCGGACAGTAAGAGTCGCACTGTTTGGATCTTTCTGATTGGCAGCACATCTGTGTCCTGGTGCAGTGGCACGCAAGGGTGCATTGGACGCAGCACTGCTGAGGCTGAGTATGTTGCTCTTGGCTGAGGCGCATGCGAGAGTGTGTGGTTGCGTCGTCTGTTGTCCGAGTTACGTCAGTCTGTCGCATCCATCACGTTGCACTGTGACAATGAGAGCGTCATGGCCATCGCCGACAATGACGCCGTGCATCACACATGCACAAAGCACATCAACGTTGAGTATCACTATGTGCGTTCGTTGTTGCATGACGGCAGCATCAGCATTGTGTGGGTTGAGACAGCACGGCAGTTGGTTGACTTCTTGACCAAGGCACTGAAGCGCGACTCGTTCAAGAAGGCTGTGAGTTCAGTCGGCATGCGTCCGTGAGTGACTGTCTCTGTCCCTGCTTGCGTTTCTGCTTGGCCTGGGGGAGTTTGGTCGTTGACTGTGTCTCTGCCCGCACATGTGCACTACACCTGTGAGTCATTGGGGAGTGTTTGGTTTTCGTGCGTCTCTCATTGTACTCAGTTGTGTCCTCCCGGCTTGTGTACATCGACGTGCATATGACTGACGGCGAGACTTGACGCTGCTGGAGTGTCGCTCGGTGGAGCCGACGCACGATGAGGCCGACTCACCCGTCGCTGGAGCCTCCTCCCTCTGGCGATGCGCTCAGCTCCACCGGCAGGCCTCCTCGGTGGTCAGGCTGCCGGCGGTCACTGCCACTGCAGATGCTGTCAGCATGCACCTATCGTTGTGTCTGGCTGTGGCATTGCATCTGCAGCATCATGCGGTGCCTAGGGCCCATGTCTCCTGCTGTATGGCCCTGATTGGCATCGTTGACTGTCGTAGGCACTACATGGGTTCGGCAGCCATAACTCCATGTTGATATCTTTCTAGCTGATTCTGACCGCACGACTGCGTTCGTAGCGTTGGTATTATGGTATGGTCCAGTTTTCAGGCAAAACGGACGACGCCCGGGTTTTGGGTTGTCGGGCGTCTAGCAGGGCTGACCGAGAAAACCCTGCCTGCCAGAAAATAGGTCTAACACTATTTTCTGATTGGCTGGTTAGCTGAGTAACAAGTTCTACACTAGTGGGGGGGAGCTAGAATTTGGAGGGGTCTCCCATTGTTGCTCATTCTTCATTCCTAATCAGTCACTTTCAGTTTTCAGCTGCTTTCTGGCGCTAACACTGGTGCGCGCGTTTCTGAGTAACAAACCCAGAGCTTCCAGACTTAAGACTCTAGAGCAGCCAATTGAGGGGGCAGCGGACTTAAGCAACGAGCGTGGAAGCCTGCTGAGAGAGTGCGTAGAAGCTTCCTAGCAACACAGCCGCTGACCGGGCGTCAATGCCTGATCAGACGGTGACGACGGTCACATGTCGTACACACAACGGCAAGGGTTTGGCTAGGAGACACAAGACACAGTGTCAGAATGCTTCAATATAGCATATGCAGAGAGAAATGACAAATGACAGGTCCAAGGCATAAATACCTGCCGCGGCGCACGGCAGGTGTCGCACGCGGCAGTCCAAGAGCTGTCCTAAAACTGGCCCAAAACCACTGTTTTGGCCGTAACTCTGCGCACACATGTCAGAATGCTACGCCGTCTGAACCTAGACGTGCAGAATCAAAAGACGGACGCTACGACTGGTCACATGCATGCATCCAT
>SZWC01007102.1:63089-77948 GCA_023375785.1 Penium margaritaceum | reverse complement strand
CATCATCACATGCGGACTGTGCTCCCCCACACGTGTCATCACGAGTCACGAGGATGGACGAACCAGCAGTCTGTGACCCACTCAACAATGACAACACACTCGCACCTCCCTGAAAGTGGAGCGCCAGAAGATGACGAAGCTCGGCGATGGTGCGATCACGTGGGTCGGGATCACTGCTACTCGCTGGTGAGGACGCAGGAACAGCTGCAGTCGTGGTCGCCGCGCGTCCAGAGGAGTGTGCGGGCGACGTGCCGGACGCGGTGCGAGCAGCATGGGCAGCCTGAAGTCCACGAGTGATGCGCTCCCAGTCAAGCGGCTGCTGGCACTCGGTGTAGCGATGGGCTCCTCCACAGTTGTAGCAGTGCACGGAACGGCCACTCCTACCACCGAATGACGGCTGCTGCTGACCCGATCCACGCTTCCTATTCTTCTTCTTCCCCTGAGCAGCTGCTGCAACGCCTTGCATCTGCGTGGGTGTACACGGGGTCGAAGAGGAGGAGGAAGATGAGGTCGTGATGGAGGTGGATGAGGGTGACTGCAGGAGGGAAGATGGTGGTGATGCGAAGACTGCTGCAGCGAGGGAAGTCTCCTGATGCGCTACTGCTGCCTCACGGGCCGACGTCACCTGGAGGAACAGCTGATGCGCCCAAGGGAGCAGCTGCAGAGTGGCTGAGAAAGGCTCGAGAGCAGCGTCGCTGTACCGTGTGAAGATGTTGGTGTACTCTAGGTGAACTCCGAGCATGATCGTCCGAAGTGCCCACAGCTGTGTGCCCCCTGAGGTCCCCAGACGCGTGTAAATACACATGGCGCGTCACCAGTAATCCGCCGCAGGCTCCGCTGGTCCCTGACGGAGCGAGTGGAAAGCACGAATGTGTGACGCACGCATGGCGTGCGTCTCTACGGCCAGTAGGGATAACGCCAGATCCCAGCCTCCACGAGGATCAGCTCCAATGCCTGTGCCAGCCTCGCCAAGGAAGGGGCGGAAGTCGACGACAGTCTCGCGTGGCATGGCATAGAGAAGTCCTCGCATGGCTCGGGCTGCTGTCAGCACCTGTGCTGGATCTGTAGACTGGTATGGACTGTGGTAGTAAGGCCACACTCCCTCGGAAGTGGCCCACACCTGAAACAGGATCTCCCAGCAGTCAAATCCATCCTCGCTGATGTACCGTAGAGGTGGTGCCTCAAAGTCCTTTGGCTGCCGCTCCGTGGGGAGAGCAACCGCAGGCTGAGGAGGGCGAGAGACATAAAGGTCTTGGAAGGAGGTGATCACCGGGGAAGTCCGGTGACGATCGTATCGGGGACACGGGTGGAGGTCGGGTACCCGTCTGCAACTGACGGAGGCGCTCCTGTAGAAGACGAATCTCTCGAACCTGGGAGTCATCCTCGAAGCCTGGCATGAAAGGCTCGTCATCAAGGAGGTCCGCAGGTGGTGGAGAAACCACACCAGGAGGTGAAGCAGGCGGAGCACCTGTCACGGGCACCTGGGCCGAGTGTTGGGTGGAGGCCGCAACGCCGGCAGCTCCCTCAAAAATCCGCGAAGGAGCCGTGGACTGGGCATGCAGAAGCTCAGTCAGCGTGTGGATCGCGTCAGTCTGCTCTCGCAGCAGACGACGCATCTCCTCCTGCTGGCTGCGCAGGTCCGCAATGGCCTGCGAGCGAGGGCTCAACACCCCTGAAGAAGAGGAGGAGGGATCACCTGGTCCCTTGTCCTTGTCGTCGGGCGAACTCATGTCGCCGCTCACTATGGGACGACAGGTCAAGTTTGTCNCTGAGCACGCAGAAGCTCAGTCAGCGTGCGGATCGCGTCAGTCTGCT
The DNA here is from genome assembly GCA_023375785.1 of Penium margaritaceum. NCBI lineage: Eukaryota > Viridiplantae > Streptophyta > Zygnematophyceae > Desmidiales > Peniaceae > Penium > Penium margaritaceum. The sequence goes on along the minus strand of SZWC01007102.1, from coordinate 76,133 downwards.
CTCGCTGCAGACGACGCATCTCCTCCTGCTGGCTGCGCAGGTCCGCAATGGCCTGCGAGCGAGGGCTCAACACCCCTGAAGAAGAGGAGGAGGGATCACCTGGTCCCTTGTCCTTGTCGTCGGGCGAACTCATGTTGCCGCTCACTATGGGACGACAGGTCAAGTTTGTCAGATTTCAAAACCGTCTGCGTTTCTCAAGGAGTTGAAATGCTGGCAACTTTTGATTTTCCGGGTGAAAAGTTTGACTGTGGAATGCTGACGTCAGCAAGTGGTTGCTGACGTCAGCACGACCTGATGATGTCAGCAATCAACAATGCTGACGTCAGCTTGTCCCCTCCTTTTTTTTTGTCATGGTTCTGCGTGCGTGTGGAGCCGCTTCGCGGTGGCGCGCGACAGCTCCGCGGAAGCTGCGCAGCAGCTTCCGCCCAGCTGCTGCTGCAGCTGTGCTGTCAGCTGCAGCAGCTGCTGCGTCGCTGCGTGTGCAGTGGTGGCAGCAGCGGCTGCGCGGCTGCTGCTGCTGCTGCGTGTTGCGGCTGCTGCTACGCGCCGCAGCTACTGCTGGCTGCCGCCGCCACGCGCTGCTGCGCTGCTGCTGTCGCCGCGACTGCCGCTGCTGTTGCTGTGCCGCTGCCGCCGCTGCCGCTACTGCGCTGCTGCTGCCGACGCTGCTGCTGCGCTGCTGCTGTCGCCGCTGCTGCCACGCTGCTGCTGCGGCCGCTGCTGCTGCGCTGCTGCTGCCGCTGCCTCTGCTGCTACTGCTCTGCTGCTGCGGCTGTGGGAGGGCGGCTGCACGCACTGCAGCCGCCACACACCTAAATGGAAAACTATGCGGCAGGTTGGGGCAGCAGCGTTGTTGATGCAGCGTGCGGGCTTCCACGCTCATTGCTTTAGTCAGCTGCCCCCTCAGTCTGCTGCTCTAGAGTCTAAGTCTGGAAGCTCTGGGTTTTGTTACTCAGAAACGCGCGCGCCAGAGTTAGCGCCACAAAAGCAACTGAAAACTGATAGTAACTGATTAGGAATGAAGAATAAACAGCAATGGGGGACCCCTCCAAGTTCTAAGCCCCCCCAGCTCTGTAGAGCTTGTTACTCAGTTCATCAGCCAATCAGAAAATAGCTAATTTCAGGCTGGCAGGTTTTCTCGGTGAGGCCTGCCAGACGCCCAACAGCCCAAAACCCGGGCGTCGTCCGTTTTGCCTGAAAACTGGACCATACCATAATACCGACGCTGCGAACGCAGCCGTGTGGTCAGAATCTGCTAGAAAAATAGTAGCGAGGAGTTATGGCAGCCTGAACCTAGATAGTTCCCACGATGGTTTATGCTGCCAAGCAGGGCCATGCAACATGCAACTGGGACCCTAGGCAGCGCATGACGACGCAGGCACGACAGTACGCGCTGGACGCATGCAGACAGCGACTGCGGTGGCAGTGACTGTCGGCAATGCGACCGCCGAGGAGGCCTGCCGATGGAGCTGATCACGTCGCCGGAGAGAGGGGGCTCCAGCGAACTGCGAGACGACCTCAGCGTGCGTCGGCTCCACCGGACGACACTCCATCAGCGTCGAGTCTCGCCGTCAGTCATCTGCACGCCAATGTACACAAGCCGGGAGGACACAACAGAGCACAATGAGCGCAAAAACCAACACTCCCCCATGACTCACAGGCGTAGTGCACATGGGCGGGCAGAGACACAGTCAACACACAGACTCCCCCAGGACATGCAGAAGTGCAGGCAGAGACAAAGAAAGCAAGTCACAGACGTACGCCGACTGAACTCACAGCCTTCTTAAACGAGTCCCGCTTCAGTGCCTTGGTCAGGAAGTCAGCCAGCTGCCGTGCTGTCTCAACCCACACGATGTTGATGCTGCCGTCGTGCAACAACGAACTCACATAGTGATACTCAACATTGATGTGCTTTGTGCGAGTGTGATGCACACCGTCATTGTCTGCAATGGCCATGGCACTCTCATTGTCACAATGCAAGGTGATGGATGCGACAGACTGCCGCAACTCGGACAACAGACGACGCAACCACACACTCTCACACGCGCCTGAGCCAAGGGCCACGTACTCAGCCTCAGCAGTGCTGCGTGCAATGCACCCCTGCTTGCCACTACGCCAGGACACAGTTGTGCCCCCGACCAGAAAGATCCAACCAGTGCGACTCTTACCGTCTAGACTGCCGGCCCAGTCGCTGTCGGTGTAACCCACTGCAACGACGGACGGCTGACGGCGAAACATGAGGCCTCGCCGAGGGGTCGAGACGACATAGCGCACTACTCGGATCGCGGCCTCAAAGTGGAGGTGACGCGGCTCCTGAGAGAACTGGGCCAGGAGGTTAACGGCGAACGCGATGTCTGGACGCGTCGTCGTCGCCAGGAACATCAGTGACCCGATGACCTGCAGATACGTGGTCACATCAACTGGCTCCCCCACAACAGCTGGGTCACGACTCTTCAACTTCACCTGGCCATCGGGTGACATGGGTGAGGATGCGCTGGGCACGAGGGGCAAGTCCTCGGCGAAGCGAGTGGACAGGGTCTGCACATAGGCAGCCTGGTGGACATGCAGGACGCCCTGAGAGCGATCATGCTCGAGCTCCATGCCCAGGAAGACTCGGGCAGACCCGAGATCCTTCATCTGGTAGGCGGCGTGCAATAGGTCCTTGACGTGCTGGATGGCTGTCGCGTCTGGGGACGCAATGAGAGATCGTCGACGTAAACCAGAACCGCGGCGAAGGTCTGACCTCGCGGGCTGATGAACAGTGCGGGGTCAGTGGTGCTGCGCTGGAGGCCGCCACGGAGAAGGGTACTGCTAATCTCCTGGTTCCAGCACCGAGGCGACTGCTTCAGGCCATAGAGGGCCTTCCGCAGCCGCCAAACTCTCCCAGTGCAGTCATCGAAACCTGGGGGCTGCGTCATGTAGAGCTCCTCACCCTCCAGTGAGCCATGGAGGAATGCGTTGCTCACGTCCATCTGATGCAGCTCCCACCCGTGCTGGACAACCAGGCTGAACAATGCCCGGCTAGTGGAGAACCGGCCAACTGGGGTGAAGATCTGGTCGTAATCGATCCCAGGGACCTGAGCAAACCCCTTTGCTGTGAGACGGGCCTTGTACTTGTCCAAGGATCCGTCAGGCTTCCACTTACGCCGAAAGACCCACTTGGCACCAATGGCCTTCCGACCTGGAGGGAGGTCGACGAGGTCATACACGTGGTGCTGTTGGATAGCGGCGAGCTCCTCGGCACAGGCAACATCCCAATGTGCGGCCTCAGGGGAGGCTCGAGCCTCGCGTAGGGTAGAAGGGTCCTCTGGGCGCGCTGTGGACCGGACTGAGAGGGCATGTGCATCACGAGCCCCAGGTGGGATGCGTGCGAGTGCAGCCACAACAGCATGCCGATGCTCGTGATGAAGCATGGCGTACCCCAATGCAGAGCCGGGGTGAAGGTCTGCGATAATGGCAGAAGTGGTTTGGCCGAGAGCCTTTGTGCCAGGGTCCCCACTCACGACCGTGGGAGTGGAGGAGACACGTGGAGCCACAGGGGGTCGAGGCGCCACGGAACAGGGAGCAACGGTCTGCGCGCTCATTGTCGGCCGAGGTCGGAGGCTGCCGCCTGGGCCACGTGTGTAGCGCGGTCGGGCAGAAGATGGTGCTGAGTCCGACGGGCCGACGGAGGCGGACGGTGCTACTGGTCCGGAGGAGCCAGTAGTCGCCACAGGCGCTGCTGGGCCAGAGGGGCCAGCGGACACAGCTGGGGCTGCCGGCCCAGAGGGGTGAGTGGACGCGACTGGGGCACCTGGCCCGGAAGGGCGAGCGGATGCGACTGGGGCTGCTGGCCCGGAGGGGCCAGCGGACGCGACTGGAGCCGTCGGCCCGGGGGGGCCATCGGAAGCGACTGGGGCTACCGGCTCGGAGGGACCAGCGGAGGCGACTGGGGCTGCCGGCCCGGAGGGGCGAGCGGACGCGTCTGAAGCCGTCGGCCCGGAGGGGCCATCGGAAGCGACTGGGGCTGGCGGCCCAGATGGGCCAGCGGACGCGACTGGGGCTGCCGGCCCGGAGAGGCCAGTAGACGCCACTGGGGCAGCTGGCTCAGAGTGGCCAGCGGACACGACTGGGGTTGCCGGCCCAAAGGGGCCGGCGGACGCAACTGGGACTGCCGGCCCAGAGGGGCCAGTACACGCGACTGGGTCAGCTGGCTCGGAGGGGCTAGCGGCCGCGACCGGGGCTACCGGCTGAGAGGGATGGAGTGATGTGTCACCCGGAAGCGACAGGACGGAGGACGGACTCACCACTCCCTCACGCGACGGGAGGGACACGGACGAGCCGGAGCGGATGAGGTCGCGGGGAAACAGGTCCTCAAAAAAGAGGGCATCGCGGGACTCGACGATGCAGTGTCGGGATGGGTCCCAGAAGCGCCATGCTTTGAACTGACGAGACACGCCGAGAAAGGTGCAGGGGCGTCCACGGGGGGCGAGCTTGCCACCCTACTGTGGGGCGAGCAGCCACACAACGGCTACGTAGCCCCAGACGCGAGCCGGGCGGAGGTCAGCACGCCGACCGCACCAGTGCTGATAGGGCGTGGACTGGCGGGGAAGGGGACCGTGGGGAACCCGGTTCCAGACCCAGGTCATGTAGGCCATGGCCTCAAAGTAGAAGCCATCGGAGAGACCGGACTCGACTCGCATGGTGCGGACGGCGTCGGCCATGGTACGGTTCCACCGCTCGGAGACGCCGTTCTGGGCGGGTGTGTAGGGCGCAGACTTCTCATGGCGGATACCACGGGAGGCGAGAAAGGTCGTGGCCTCACCCAAGTACTCGCCACCGCGATCGGAGCGAAAGCGACGAAGGGGGCGGCCACACTCGCGCTCCGCTAGGACAAGCCAGTCCTGAATGGTTCGGGCGACATCGCTCTTCTGCCGAAGGCAGAAGACCCAACGGTAGCGAGAGTAGTCGTCCGTCAGAGTGAGGACATAGCGGCCATGCTCACCGACGGACTCGGTGAGGAGAGGACCCATGACGTCCGAGTGGACAAGGTCAAGGGGGGCGGATGCTCGTGAGGAAGAGAGGGGGTACGTGGACCGGTGCATCTTCCCCTGAGCGCAGTCAATGCACTCAGTGGGGTATGGGAGAGGGAAGGTCTCCGGATCAAGGCCCTTGGCTGGCTGGGTGCGGAGCATGCTCTCTACTGCAGCAGAATGGACGTGGCAAAGGCGGCGGTGCAAGAGGCGGGTGTGCTGAGGAGAAAGCGTGCTGGTAACGAACACATGACCGGTCGCAGCCGACGGGGAGGAGACGGGAGGGGAGGAAGAGAGGCGGGGAATGTGTCACAAGTTGCCACAGGCGGTGGCGTGCAGTACGACAAGACCCGACGGACGCAACGACACAGTGCCGACACCACGTGAGTGCACAACGTCCATGCTCATGCGGTCAAGGGCAGTCACGGACAGTAGGCTGAGCTCGAGACCAGGGACGAAGAGAACATCGGTCAAAAAGACGTCACCGGCCGGACCACGGAAACGAACGACGCCTACCCCACGGACAGGCAACACCTGTCCGGAGCCCGTCTGGACCCCGGAGACATCGCCGACGGGACCGAGCATACTGAAGGCCTCGCGAGAAGCCGTCATGTGATGCGTGGCCCCGGAGTCGATGATCCAGGTCTCACCAGGGTCCTGGACAGGGGTCGCCAGATCAGTCACGGTCACATGGCAGCAAGCAAGGGACGCAGACACGGTGGACGGAGGAGCGAACCGAGACTGCCAGTCGTCAAGCCATGCAATGTCGTCAAGGAGTGGGGTGGGTGAGATCACGGGAGACGACGAGACAGACGAGGAAACGGGACACGACCGTAGCTCAGTCTCAGTCATGCAGGGATGGGCCGGAGGGCAGGAGGTGACGCAACTCGCACTTCCCTGGGGAGGAGGGCGAGGGAGGCCAAGCTGGAGCGCGATGAACTACTCCAGCTGACGCTCTCGGGATGACGGCCCAGGAGTGTAGACAGAATGCGGAGTGACGGCGCCGGAGCCCGGGTACTAGGGTGACTGAGCCGACGAAGGAAGCGGAGGCGCCGACGGCTGAGGGTAGTACTGCTGCGGGTAGTACTGCTGCGGCGCAGGTGGCTACAGGACAGGCGGAGCTGTCGGAGTGGCAGAGGTGTTGGACGAGGTCGGAGTGGTAGGCCTAGCAGCAGCGACGGCGGCAGAGGCGAGGCGGCGCTCCCGCTGGCGTCGCATGGTGGCGATGACGCGGGCCTCGTCTGTCGGGAGAGGGCACGTGTACCACCCGTGCCCAGGCTGGCCACAGTTGTGGCAGACCGAGCCACTACCGCTGGGACCGGTCGATGACTGCTGCTGCTGCTGTTGCGATAGACCCTTGCCCTTCTTGTTCCGGCTTTTCTTCTTCTTCCCTGAGGGCGATGAGGTAGCTGCGACGGGGGAGGCAACGGCCACGGAGGCAACGGCAGGGGCGGCGACAGTAGGGGATGCAAGGGCCTCCGCGCGATGGAGCTGGGACTCCTGGCGAGCTTCCTCAATGCGGAGGAAGAGCTCGTATGCCCAGGGCATGAGAGTGCCTTGGGCCTCCATGGTGGTGAGGACGTCCTAAGGGTAGTGGAAGAAGACGTCCGCGTATGCGCTGGTGGCGCCGCGCTTGATGGTGAGGAGCGCGGAAAGAGGGGGTGGAGCCGACTTGCCGAGTCGACGGAGGATGTCCTCCGCTCGCTGCCAGTAGGCAGTGACCGTCTCGGCCTCCCCCATGTGTAGGGAGTTGAACTCCCGGAGCAGACGGCTGATCTCAGCGTCGCTGGACAGGCGATGGGGTATGGTGAGGACGTGTCAGGCGGCTGCCGGATCTGGGATGGCGCAAGCGGTGAAGTCGCCGAGGAAGGGCTCCAGGGCAAGGCGGGAAGCTGGAGGGGCGACTGGTACAAGGGCGCGGACGGCGCGACCAGCGTCATATAGCTGGTCGGCCTGGGTGGAGTCGTAAGGGAGGGTGTAGTAGGCCCACAGACCCTCACCCTGTGCCCAGATCCGGAAGCTGAGCTCCCAGCTCCGGAACTGCTCGCCGGCTTGAAGCGGCGGTGGCGGCGTCTCAAAGTCCTTCTGCCTACGGCCGGCACCCAGAGTGGGGCCAAGGACGGAGGTCACTGTCTGCCATTGGCGCTGAGTCTGCTGCTGTGCTATGTAGTACGTGGCGGCGGACACAGCGGGGCTAGCGTGCCCTGAAGGGATAAACGATGGCAGCGCGCTGGTGGCGGTCTGGGAGGCGACTGGCTGTAGCGCCGCAAGCTGCTGTGTCAAGGCGGCGAGTTGTTGCTGAAGAGCAGCAAGTGGGTCAGGGTTGCCGCCAACGTTACCAGTGGGCTGCTGCTGCTGCTGCTGCTGCTGCTGTAGGGGCGGCGGCTGCTGCTGCTGCAGAGGCGGTGGCTGCTGCTGTATGGGCGGCGGCTGCTGCTGCTGCAGCGGTGGCGGCTGCTGCTATAGAGGCGGCGGCTGCTGCTGTTGTAGCGGCGGTGGCTGCTGCTGTATGGGCGGCGGCTGCTGCTGCTGCAGCGGCGGCGGCTGCTGTTGTAGAGGCGGTGGCTGCTGCTGCTGCAGTGGCGGGGGCTGCTGCTGCTGGTGCGGCGGCGGCAGCTGCTGTTGCCGTGGCGGCGGCGGTTGCTCCTGCTGCGGCGGCGGCGGCGGCAGCTGCTGCTCCTGCGGCGGCGGCGGCTGCTGCTGCTGCAGCGGCGGCGGGTGCTGCTGCTGCTGCTGCTGCAGCAATCGCTGCAAGAAAGGAGGCATAGGGGTCCCCCCATCAGAGGAGGACCCCTCCTCGCCGGAACTACCAGCCATGCCTTGGTGCCTGTGTTTTTTTTTGTTTTTTTGTTTTTTTTTCTTTTTTTGGTTGTTGTCTTTGTGTTGCTGACTTCAGCGAGAGGTTGGGGGAGTGGGGAGTCTACCCACTCCTCTGGCTTCCCCCTTCTCCCTTTTCCCCCTCTTCTCACCCTCCCTTTTCTTTTGTTGATGACGTCAACAGTGACATCAGCAGTGACGTCAGCAGAGGGGTGCTGATGTCAGCAGCGGCGAATGTTGGGGCCGCCGCTGCTGCTGCTGGTGCTGATGCTCCTGCAGCCGCTGCTGCTGCTGCTGCTGCTGCTTCTGCTGTTGCTGCTGCTGCAGCTGCTGCTGCTGTTGCTGCTGCTGCTGCTGCTGCTACTGCTGGTTGCTGCTGCTGCTGCTACTGCTGCTGCGGGTGCTGCAGCTGCTGCTGCTGCTGTTGCTGATGCTGCTGCAGTTGCAGCTGCAGCTGCTAGTGTTGCGAGCTGCAGCAGTTGCTGTGGCTGCTGCTGCTACAGCAGCGAGCTGCTGCAGCTCGCTGCTGTAGCTCGCTGCTGCTGTTGAGTGCTGCTGCAGCTGCTACGTGCTGCAGCAGCTGCTCGCTGCAGCTGCAGGCTGCTGCAGCGAGCTGCAGGGGTGGGGGAATTTTTTTGTTGTCCTTTTTTTTTCTTGTCACAGCGGGCAGCAGCCCGTTGTCTCCTGCGAGCAGCGGGCTGCTGCTCGCCTAGCACCAGCGAGCTGCTGCTCGCCTAGCAGCAGCGAGCTGCTGCTTGCTGGCAGCAGCGGGCTGCTGCTCGCTGCTCGCTCGCTGTGAGCAGCGGGCAGCAGCAGCCGCGGCTGGCAGCTACCAGCTGCTGCTCGCTCCTGCTGCTACTGCAGCTGGCGGCTGCTGCAGCTCACTACAGCAGCTGTTGCAGCCCGCTGCTGCTGCTGCACGTTGTTGCAGCTGCTGCGTGCTGCGCCTGCTGCCTGCTGCTGCTGCGGGCTGCTGCAGCGGGCTGCTACTACGGGCTGCTGCTGTTGCTGCACGCTGCTGCTGCTGCTGCACGTTGCTGCTACTGCTGCTACGAGCTGCTGCTGTTGCGGGCTGCTGCTGCTGCTACTGCGAGCTGCTGTTGCTGGGGGCTACTGCAAGCTGCTGCTTCTGCCTGCTGCTGCTGGTGGTGCCAGTCACTGCACCTGGGTGACGTTGCCGCGTGCGTCGTTGCCCACAGACGTCAGACGCCGCCTGCCGCTCACCTCCTCGCGTCACGCGTGGGGGTCAGTGCTGCCGAAAAAGTTTCGGCAGCATTTCCCCTGGCCCAGTGGCCGTGGGAAAAATTCTGACGCCACCACCAAAAGGGTCAATGCTGTCGGAAAAAATCCGGCAGCATTTCCCCTGCACTGGCGCGTATGGGGGTGCGCCGGCGTTGTCTGGCACCTGTTCGCCAGTCTTCTGCTGCTGCTGCTACGCTCTAGCTCTGATACCAAAATGGAAAACTATGCGGCAGGTTGGGGCAGCAGCGTTGTTGATGCAGCGTGCGGGCTTCCACGCTCGTTGCTTAAGTCAGCTGCCCCCTCAGTCTGCTGCTCTAGAGTCTAAGTCTGGAAGCTCTAGGTTTGTTACTCAGAAACGCGCTCGCCAGAGTTAGCGCCACAAAAGCAGCTGAAAACTGATAGTTACTGATTAGGAATGAAGAATAAACAGCAATGGGGGACCCCTCCAAGTTCTAGCCCCCCCAGCTTTGTAGAGCTTGTTACTCAGTTCATCAGCCAATCAGAAAATAGCTAATTTCAGGCTGGCAGATTTTCTCGGTGAGGCCTGCCAGACAGCCGACAGCCCAAACCCCGGGCGTCGTCCGTTTTGCCTGAAAACTGGACCATACCATAATACCGACGCTGCGAACGAAGCCGTGTGGTCAGAATCTGCTAGAAAAATAGTAGCGAGGAGTTATGGCAGCCTGAACCCAGGTAGTGCCCACGATGGTTTATGCTGCCAAGCAGGGCCATGCAACATGCAACTGGGACCCTAGGCAGCGCATGACGACGCAGGCACGATAGTACGCGCTGGACGCATGCAGACAGCGACTGCGGTGGCAGTGACTGCCGGCAGTGCGACCGTCGAGGAGGCCTGCCGATGGAGCTGAACACGTCGCCGGAGAGAGGGGGCTCCAACGAACTGTGAGACGACCTCAGCGTGCGTCGGCTCCACCGGACGACACTCCATCAGCGTCGAGTCTCGCCGTCAGTCATCTGCACGCCGATGTACACAAGCCGGGAGGACACAACAGAGCACAATGAGCGCAAAAACCAACACACCTCTGCATGGCGGTACACGCCGCTGCTGCTGCCTCTGCAGCTGCGATCTCACGTGGTGGGTGGAGTGCGTTGACGGCGACCGGCCGTCTCCAACAGACCCCAGAAACTCTGCAACAGCGGTGACTCTCACTACTGCTGCTCTGTTGCGTCTCTGCTGCGGAGCTCAGTGAGAACTGTCTCACTGCTCTGATACCATGAGAGAGTGCGTAGAAGCTTCCTAGCAACACAGCCGCTGACCGGGCGTTAGTGCCTGATCAGACGGTGACGACGGTCACAGGTCGTACACACAACGGCAAGGGTTTGGCTAGGAGACACAAGACACAGTGTCAGAATGCTTCAATATAGCATATGCAGAGAGAAATGACAAATGACAGGTCCAAGGCATAAATACCTGCCGCGGCGCACGGCGGGTGTCGCACGCGGCAGTCCAAGAGCTGTCCTAAAACCGGCCCAAAACCACTTTTTTGGCCGTAACTCTGCGCACACATGTCAGAATGCTACGCCGTCTGAACCTAGACGTGCAATCAAAAGACGGACGCTACGACTGGTCACATGCATGCATCCATCGACTCACAGTGAGCATACAATGCAAAAACATGCAAATAGGTCTCATGACCAGTCCGCCGAAAGACGTCTGCAAGGCGTATAAGACACAGCAAAGAGTCCCGGTGGCATCTGGGGCTCTGGAACAGTGGTCGGTCAGCTCCAAGCGGGTAGTCCGCCGCCTGTCGTCGCGCCGGTGTCACCAGGGCCGCCTGCCTCAGGGATCTGCACGAGTATGGACACGGCCGAGTGGTCACAGTAAACTGTACAGGAACGGCACAAAGCACAACACCTGCACGCTGCATCAACAACGCTGCTATCCTAACCTGCTGCCAAGGTCTTCTTGCTGTGTGGCAGGTGCAGGTGGATGGAGCCACCACCCGTCGGTGCTCCGGCGCCAGCTGGGCCCGCATCAGGGGTCTGCACGAGCATGGACACAACCGAGTGTTCATTTGAAGCTGTACAAAGAGACGGTGACAACTCACATCACAACAAATACAAGCGTGAAAAATGGATTATTAATGTAGGACATGCGAGCAATCGCCCTTGCGGTAGTAGTTGGAAGTAGATATGTTAGGTAACAAGATCCTGATAATGAACCCCGGAGCATTTCACAAATGCACCAGTATGACGAAATCAAGTATTTAAGAAAGTGGACATTGTCCACAAGTGTGCCCAAGCTCTAGCGTTCATTGATCATTTTTTAAACCTCCAACCTCCCAGGAGAAAGGCTACCTGTCCATTGCATCCTCCCTTACCTCTTACTCTAATGTTGGAGATCACAAGTTCTTGTCCAGCTTCTCCCTGTGTGCATGAATTCTCCGGGTCATTCACCATTATCACGATGCCACCAAGAATGAGCAAACACATTGTCTGGTGCAGAACACCATAATCTTCAAAATTGGATCTTTATAAGGATGTCCTGGTGCACCAAGAGTTAAAACTACCCTCTGCCTCGCTGCCCTTCTCACTTGGGATCGTTGTTGCACGATGAGCCCGCTGAAGAAAGAAAACCAGCTCCGCTAATGTACACAAAGCACCTGCTGTGATCCAAGCCCAATTGCAGGCAAAGCTCCCCGCGCCCTGGAGACAGCCAGCTGCTCCCTGTACAAAGGCAGACACAGCATAGCATTCTTTTTGTCTCCACCCACCATTCAACATGCCTCAGTACGTGGCCTGTCAGCCAAGTCCCCATGAGATGCCAGCAGCATCAGGACCGAAGAGCCAGGTGGTCAAACAAGATGAGTTGTGGCTACGACATCCTGTGGGGACTATAAATACATGCCAGGATGTGCAGCTTGATTCATCCGCAATCCTGAACTTGCTTTCCCCAAAGCCTTCTCCAACCTCAGATACGATCACCTGTTTCTGCTGTCCCCAAGAGTCTCTGCACCTGCTTCTGCTTTTGCTGCTGCTGCTCAGGTTATTGAGAAGACTGAGGTACCACTGCATCGTCAAAGGCCCATGCGTCCTCTCTATGGCTGGTGCTATTGAACTGGCGATGTTGCTGCAGCCATGGGTGATCTGCAACAGCAAACGAGACATTGTAGCAGAAGCTGAAATAAGTGCAGATACAATGACCTGGAACTACGCAGTCAAGCACAACCATGAGAACCACAACCTGAACCACCTGGCAGGTTAAAGACAAATAGAGGACGAAGAAGGAACTGAAGAAGTGCTGCAAAGCCTAAAAGCTCACCCAGCAACTGCCGGGGAGTTGGGCGCTTCTCAGGGTCCCGGTTGAGCATGAGGGACACCATATCACATGCTGCAGAGGAAATTCCTTGAGCTCGCAGCCCTTCTGCGTCCACAGGTGGGCCACTCGTCACCCTCTTCAAGAGTTCCACCATGGGCAGTCCCTTGCCTGCACGCACAACAGGAGAGAGATGTCTTAAGGAAAAGCAGGGCATGGTAGCCGACGTTTCCAAAGAGCGAAATCGACTTCCCTCAGCTCCTACTCCTGCTTCTCAGAAGAGAGTTTCAATGCACCACAAGTGACAAAAAACAAACAATGCCCTTCAGGAGGATGACCAATACAAGGGACACTTTAAAACTATCTGCTCCATCTGTCACTTCTCCTCTCCAGTGTCAATCATTCTGTACAGTAACAGTGCAGCCGCCAAAAACCTCTCCCACGCGAGGACACACCTTTTCCTCCCGAGGCCAAGGCCTCATCAAGACCAAAAGGTAGGCGGCCGGACAGCATACGGTGCAGTAGCATGCCAGCACTCCACACGTCACACTGAGGCCCATACGATCGCCGAACCACTTCGGGCGCCAGAAACAGAGGGCTTCCCGCAGGCTCTTGAAGGATTCGACCTGTTTGCAACAAGCACCACACTGCCTGCTGGTCAGTGACACAGGGACAGGAAGAAACAGGATGTGCCAT
>SZWC01007102.1:38014-58314 GCA_023375785.1 Penium margaritaceum | reverse complement strand
GGGGGGGGGGGGGGGGGGGGGGGGGGGGTAGCACGCAGCCAGCGCCACGTGGTTTTAGCGAGATTCCTTGGCCTGTGGGTGGTTGGACGGGATGGATTTAGGGTCGGAGTCCCTCAAGCATCGTAGTTTTGGCCTAAATGTCCAAAAATTCCGTCTAATCACATACTACTGTGACAAGTGTCGGGTTTGTCGAGCACATAAATACGATGGTGAGAAACAAACCGAGGCATATCTTGGATGTTGGAAGGTCGATTTGAGTGACTTTTCACTTCGCGTCCTAAGTGGCCTCTTCGAGAAACTCCGCTGAGAAGTCAGGGGGTTTCGAGAATACAAAGGCTCAGTTTTATATAAAAAAAGAAATGCCTCTGAGAAGTCCACCGAACATATAGCATACGGTCGGCACTGCATGGATCCAGTGGGGGTCCTTGGCCCGTGGGCGGTTGGAGGCGATGGCTTAATGGTCAGATATGAAATTGTGCACATAACTTACTATGACCTCTCTGTTCACGTCAAATGCCTTACATACTCTTCACGTGGCGAAGGGCACGGAAGACTAGGGGAGCAGACGTGGTTCCGGCAGCTGCTGCGTGGCTGTAAGCAGCCACTGGGTACACTTCCTCCTCTACACGTGCTCGCAGCCCTCATGTAGTGCTCATGTGGTGTCTCAAGACAGTCCGGTTTTATACTTCCGGTTGTGTGTGACTTACAGTGGCTTGGTGAGCTAGTTTATTCTTGCGTGTGAACTAGGTGTTAGTTCAAAGGGGCATGGTGTAGGCGTGAACTTAGTTCAATGGCACGTGAGACATGAGGTGCATATGCTCGAGCATCTTTGAGCAAGCGCCAACGAGCTCCAGCTCGCCGGCTGACGGGTGGACTCGACTAGCGAGTTCCACCACGTAGGTTTTTTTCTTGCTCCTCATTTTGACTCTCCTGACCTTCACACGTGTTCATTTTGACAGCTGTCAGTTGCATTCTGACCACGCTCTGATGCTGCACACAGGGATAAGGGACGCATTGTTACTGTTTTGGTATAAGAGCTCTCGAGTCAAAGCTCGTCGCGCTATGCGAGAGTCGCGCAACACGAACCTGGGAGGGCTCGCTGAGCATCAACTGTAATGACAAACGAGCCGAGTAGTAGCTGCGAGAAGTAACAGCAGTAGCGACAGCAGCGCAGAAGCAACAAACATAGCGGTGGATGCACACAACACAGCTTGCAATGGCGGAGCAACGCAACAATGCCCAACAACGGTCGCCAGTAGCTGCCATATGGGGCAGCGGTCGTAGTGATAGCTGTGCAACCGTAGCATTGACGACAGCTGCGCAGAGTAGTAGCTATAGCTAGCGACTTTGGCATTGAGTAGCGACGATTTGCGACAACGAACAGTAGCCGGAGCTAGCAACTACAACATTGAGCAACAACCGCAACGACTGCTACACAATAGTGGGGATGGTTGCACAGCCGCAACACCGGTGGCAACTGTACAAAGTGGTAGTTGCAGCAGCGGTGGCGTGCAGCAGCGAGCAGCACCAGCAATCAGAGAGTGTAGTGTTGCACAGCATCCACCACCGTGGTGACGGCGTTTGCATAGGACATCATCCGCAACGGCGACAACGAGCAGCAGCTGAAGTAGTAGCGGTCCACAGTTGCAGCACTGAGCAGCAGCTGTAGCGGGACAGCAACAGTGGGCTCCAGCAGCAGCCAGCCATGACGGCGAAATTCATCACCTCATAGCAATAGCATCAGGTCCTGGGAGGACCCATCACCGTAGTAGCGACAACAGCGAAAAAACAACAGTAGCGGCAATGGTAGCAACGGCAGGAGGAACGATGCCTCGCTGTCAGATCTGATCTGGTAACCCCCGCCCTTGCTGGCTGGGCTCCCCTCTACTCCTGGGTTGGGTGGGGGTGGTTCTAGCACTCACAGTCGCTCCCTGTGGCCCCTTCTAGATTTCTTACGTCCACTAGGTCAGGGGAAACACTACCAAAATTTATAGGCAGTGTGGGGGGTTCTATTCACGGTGTCTAGGCTGAAAGAGTTGTCGACATTTTTCCTATTCCCACTGGGACAAGGTAAATGCTGCCGAATATTTGAGGCAGTGGCTACCACCCAACAGCACTGCTAAGTGCGCTTATGACACTTCACCTGTTCCTATGCCGAAGGATGCACCCGTCAGAATTGGCAGTACCAGCTTCACTATGGATGCTGGCGTTGCCGCCTCTAGCGTGGCTGGCGGCACAACGGTCACGACGTGGGACCAATCCCCGCCTAGCCCAAGCTTGCTGGCATGCGGCCTGCGCGAGCTACGTGACCAGCAAGTTCAGCAGGCTGAACAGACAACCAAACAAATTGCTGATTGGTTCAAGTTGCTTCAAGATGTAGTCCAGCCACAGCAGCAGCGGCAACAGCCGAGGCAACAGTAATAGTAGCAATAGAAGTTGCTCAGCGATGCCGTGCGCAAGGGGAAGGTGAGAGTTGAGAGTGTAGTTATAGCTACAGGAGAATTCGATATTGAGCCGTCCCACAACCTTCCCGAATCAGAATCACTCGCCAATGACGAGGAAGGCATGCCGCACATGTACCTCGCACAGATGGAAGAACGGTGCCAGACACACTCGGCTCAGAAAATAGCACCGAGCGGTGAAGTTGGCCCAAGCGACACGCTTAGGGTCATTGTAGACCCAGCCTCCATGGAGTACAAGATGCTCTGCCTGAGCCTGGGATTGAGGGAAGATCCCCTGTTCCCGTCACTCGAGGAAGCTGTCCCGGCAGCTTTACCGATGGCAAAGCCTCCAAAGTGGTTCGAGACCAGCCCTCCCGAATACCGGCAAGAGGACAACTACACCACCTGGGGTCCGAGGTTTTGCATGTGGGCGGTCAGCAAAGGAGTGTAACCATACTACACCAGTCCGTACCAGACTACAGACTCCCAACATACCACAACCGCCGCTAGAGCCACTTACAATCTCCTCAACGCTCTGCTAGAGGAGTGAACCCTTGACTTTGAATCCTTCTTGGGTGATCCCGGCACCGAAACTGGGACTGACCCATGCGGTGCTTAGAAGCTGGCAACCACAATCTTTGAGGGCGCAACCATGGCAACAACATCACAACACCTCTCAGACGTCAACTCTATGCTAGGGTGCACATGAGACGTCGACCGAATATTAGCGATGGGTGATGCGGCTGTACGGGTCCCTTACAAAGAATGGGCCAGGTCAACTCATGGGATTCAACATCATTCGGATTGGTGTTGGACGCGAGTACGCAAAGACCTTTGACAACTTCAATTTGAAGAGTCTTCAAGAAATGTCCGACATGAGCTTGTTGTTTTCATTGGCCACTGAGCACTTCCTGCCCGTGGCAAGAGTCGGAGCAGCTAATGACTCCCGCCATGGTGCCTTAGCCGTAGCCGTCACAGTGGGCCAGGCAGCACACATCATCCCCACTTCCTCCCGCCAGTCATCGCACAAAACAACGGCAATTGCAATATCAACTGGCACAACTGCAGTAGCTCAGGGGAAGAAGGGAAGGAACAATAGGTGGGATGGCAGGGATGGCAAAGGATAGGAGATACCAAATCCAATGCAAAAGCGATAGTGGGAGTGCAACAACTTCAGAGGAGCACACCACTATACTCAATGCAAGCTCCCCAGAAATTAGACGAATATTGTGCAAGGCCTAGACAAGACATTTGAGTAGCGTGAGTATGCCTCGTCGCATTCTGGGGTTACGACCAACACACCACCCACATTAGTAGCGGATGCAGCCAAAGGCAATGCTAGCGATTTGTCACCTTTGGAGTAGCAGCTTGCGACGCACGCCCGTGACATCGTTGAGCTCAGCCATCTTTTACGAGGTGCGAGTGCATTGACTGAGCCGAGGGGTCCCACTGCTGGGTCTAACGAGTCTGTGCCTTGTAGTTGGGATGGTGGCGGTGGAGCACAATGCGCTATTGAGTTTGTAGAGTCATTCGTCGCACATGAGGATGTTGGTCTGTCTGCTATCTTCGTTGATATTTTCACATGTTACGACGACCTGTCATGGCTTAATGAATTGCAAGTATGCGTCACCTTTATAGCTTAACAGACATCTGCTCTGCAACCCCTATCTAGTGCGTGTACCGTATGCAACTGTTCTATCACCTTGCCAAAGCGTATGCCGTTTGCCACCTAGATCCTAGATTTAGGTGCCACACAACACATGAAATATCATCACCGTGACTTTGTTGTGCTTGGTCCTGTTGGCTCCGTACGGTCCGTGCGAACAAATACTAGGCATAAGGTACCTATCTAGAGTGAGGATGTGGTGCAATTCCATGGGCCGTCACGACCGTTTTACATCTCCAACATATTTTATGTGCCTAATCTAGAACTCAACTTGCTGTCTGGACGTGCCTGCGCGTGGATGGGTCTTAGCGTCGCTTTCACTGGTGAGGATGCCACCGTCTCTGTTTGTGCTACCATTGAGGTAGTACTCCGTGGCAAAGCAATTGGAGACTCGTACCACATTTCTGAATGTGCCACGTCCACCCCCATTCCTAAATCCTCTGCTACACGAGTGTTAATGACGGATACGCCATCTCCTGAGCACCAGCGCCTCCTACACAGACACTTGTGCCATGTTCACCTGGATGCTGTCGACTGCCTGATTTACACAAACCCGCACTCGGTCTTGACGCAATGTCCTTTGAGGCACTGACGAAAACCAATTTCCTACAGTGCGTCCAAGGTAAGATGCACCATGCGACGTACCCTCTGTCCGACTCCCAGGCTCTAAAACCCCTCGAGTTGGTCCACTCTTACCTCCCGGGATCCCTTCCTGTGGAGTTCCAGGATGACAGAGGACGACATGTCCTGACAATCACGGACAAATTCACTTGCATGCGATGGATCTTCAACCTATGCTTGAAAAGCGATGTTGTACTCGTAGTGCGCACGTGGCTCGTTATGCCCGAACGCTAGTGCAGCCATACCCTCCAGATTTTCTGCTCTGATCGGGGTGGTGAGTTCATGGGGGACCTGGACTAGTACTTTGCCGAAGTGGGAGTGTTTCACAACCTCTTTGCCTTTACCACACCCCGGTAAAATGGCGTGTCTGAGTGCTGGACCCCACCATGGAGGATGTGGTTCGCTCGATGCGAGTGGACAGCGGCATGCCAGGTGCATTTGCTTTTGAGGGCATGGCCTACATGACATGGGTCTGGAACCGGATCCCTCCCTAACACACACATCCCATACCAGCTGTGGTACGGGCGTCATGCCGATCTCCTACTCGCGTGTTTTCGGCGATCTCTTGCCTGCGTCTGGTTTGCACCAGAACAACAGGGGTTCAAGTTCTCCCCTCGCGGTCGTGTCTTCGCCTTTGTGGGGATGGCTTCTCGCTCCAAGGAGTAGCGCTTATGGGACCCAGTCGATGACACATTGTTGAGTCTTGAGACGTGGTGTTTTTTTAGTTTCCCTCCTTTCGTGACCTGCCTATCGGTGGGACTCCACAGCCGCATTCTCCCGGGTGTGGTGCGGTCCCTCGTGACAGGGGGGGGAGGTGGACGGGCTAATGCTGATGTCCTGGTCACCCTAGGCGCTAGCGGTCCATCCCACCCGCCAGCTGGCTCGTTAACTGGCCTGCGAGCGATGTCCATACCACCTGCGCTGCCTACGTCGCCTCTCCCGCCTGCGTCTACTATGTCGTCAGTCCCTCGTTCCTTCCTTAGGTCTGTGTCACTTGCTGAGTCCCCAGTGCCGCCCACGTCATCCACACCTATGTCTCTAGCAGAGGCCCCTGTGTGGTTTGTGTCGTCACCACTCGTGTTGCCAGTGTGGCCAGTCGAGTCGCCTCTGTCGTCACCCTCCTTCGTCTCCATAGTCGACACACGTGCACTATCCGACACGTCTCCAATCTTGTTGGTGCTTGATGCGCGTCCACCTCCTGTCCCAACTGCAACCTTTCCAGAGTCCTAAAGACGAGGTGAGGATGGGCGGCTTTGCTCACGTCCAACTCGCAGTATGCACAATGGGGACCCCGGCACAAGGGCTCTAGGCCTCAGCACGCAAGGGCTCACCGAGGTCCACCCTGTGATACAGGCCTCGCGCTCCTTGCTCATGAGATGACTTGCACTCGACTCGGTAGAATCTACCCTCACTGTTTGCCCTCCGTCTATGGCCTATGCCTTGGCCATACGCAACAGAGCCATAGTGGCCCTCGACCGTAGTGTGATGGAAGTGACTCTAGATCCTAGCACACTGCACGAGGCCCTCGCTGGGCCAAATGCTACACTTTCGCATGCAACATGTGAGGCTGAGCTAGCAGCTACCAATGAACATGGGGTATACGAGCTTGCAGATCTGTTGTGCGCACGGAAGGCTGTCCTGGCCAAGTAGTTTTTGCGAAATAAGCTGAAGCCGGACAACTCAGTCGACCACTACAAAGCATGGCTGACACGACTGGGAACTCCACCAAATAGATGTCAACAACAAATTTTTGCATGGAAGTTGGATGAAGAAATCTACATGCCCAGTCCCCATGGTTCGAGAATAGTAGTGGTCGAGTATGGCAGCTACGGAAGGCTCTCTACGGCCTTAAACAATCATCTCAGTAGTGGAACAAGGAGATCACCGGCACGCTCTTGCAAGTCGGCTACGTCGAGAGTGCGATGGAACCATCACATTTCCTCTCACAGACACTTGTCCCTCTTTTGGTCATCCTGGTCTACATCGATGATCTTCTAGTCGCTTTGCCCGATCTAAAGGCCGTCGAAGCAACCAAGGGCGTGCTACAGTTGACGTACAGTATGAAAGACCTGGGAGAGGCAGCAGTGCTTATAGGGATGCAGATTGTGTGTGATTGAGCTCGTAGGACGCTCTTGGTCCTTCAAGAACGGTACACTCTCACTCTGGGAGAGATCTTGCTGAGTTGCTTAGCAGCGTGCGTACAACATCGATCCTGATGAACCCCGACGGCCAGGACGCACTGAAGGTCGACGATCCAGCAGAGCTGGGGGAGCTAGTCTATGTGACCATGTACGTGCGAGTCATTGGCTCGCTGATGTACCGGGCAACGATGACACGGCCGGACATCGCCTTCAAGGTCAACCTGTTGGCATAGTTTTCACAGTCGTCACAAAGGCTTGTTCTTCAAGCTGATGTCTGGTATGTATGGTCCGTTGTGTCCACCGTCCACATCGACCTGCACTACCAAGGGCAAGCCTCCATGGTTCTTGACAGGTACACAGACAGTGACTGGACATGGATCCCGGACAACAAAATTCACACCGGCTACATTTTCCTCATTGGAGGAACTGGATTCTCTTGGCATAGTGGAAAGCAGGGATGCATCACCCGCACTACCGTGGAAGTACAGTACGTAGCTCTGGATGGTGGCATGACCGAGAGTGTGTGGTTAGTGCGTTTGTTACGTGAGCCACACAGTCCATGCCTCTAACTATGCTTCAATGTGACAACGAGAGTACGAAGGCCATCGGGAAGAACTTTGGTGTATTCCATCCGTGTACGAAGTACATCAACTTCGAGTACCCCTACATCCGTGGTCTGATGGATCGAGGTGAGATTCAAATTGTGTGGATCGGCACCGACTCACAACGGACTGATTTTCTGGCAAAGGTCATAAGCTGTATGAAGTTTCCTCCTACTGTACGTTCTATGGGATTACACCATGCCTGTACTGTGGATTGACCTCTACTCTTGAGTTGTATCTACTGTCATTCATCATCGTTGTGCTTGTGCCACTGCCTGTATCAGTTTTGTTATGTCAGTGGTTTTGTTCACCGCATGGTCATGGGGGAGTAATATTGTGCACACAACTTACGGTGACATCTTGGCTCACGTCCATTGCCTTGGACACTCCTCATGTGGCGAAGGGTATGGAATACTAGGGGAGGATACGCGAGACCGGGAGTTGCTGAGCGGTTGTAAGTAGCCACCAGGTACACTTCCTCCATCACTACATGTGCTGGCAGCCCTCCTGGAGTGCTCATGTGGTATCTCAAGATAGTCCAGTTTTATTCTTCTTTGTGTGTAACTTGCAATGGCTTGATGTCCTAATTTTGTCTTGTGTGTGAACTAGGTCTTACTTTAGACAGGCGTGGTGTAGGCATAAACGTAGTTCATGGGCATGTGAGACATGAGGTGAATGCTATGATATGCTCGAGTATCTTCGAGTGAGCGTCGGCAAGCTCCAGCTCGCCAGCCAACGGATAGACTCGACTAGCGAGTTCCACCCCGTAAGTTTTTTGCTTGCTCCTATTCTTGACTCTTGACCTGCACAAGTGTCCGTTTTGACCGCCGTCAGTTGCATTCTGACCACGCTCTCATGCAGTACACATTCACGTGAGGGATAAGGGGCAGGTTCCTACTGTTGGATGTCCTCAAGCACCACACTTTTGGCTTAGTCCGCCTAGGATTCTGTCCAATCTGCTACATGAGTATCAGAGAGCCAAGGTTCAATTCCAACGTGCGCATGTTGAGGGCAGCCGACTCATATGCATGAGGGAGTGTAGCACGCAGCTGGCGCCATGTGGATCGAGCGAGGGTTCCTCAATTGTGAGCGGCTAGACGGGATGGCTTGATGGTCCAAGACCCTCAAGAAGCAACGTTTTGGCCTAGTTGGACAAGAATTCCGTCCAATCCGCTTCAATATTGTATCAAGGCATCGATACAATTTGTGATGCTTCTGTCGAAATTTTCATAAAAGTGGTTGAATGCATTAGAAAGCACAAGAGCGGAACAGTGGAGTCCACTACAGGTGTCCAACATGCTTATGACCTATTTGCATCAAAATGTAGAGGTCGACATGTGGTTTTCTACAAATATAATGACAGAAATTCTCACTCGCGGAGTTTAGGGACTTGTGTACTTCTGGGACATAATACGATGGTATGTCTAGAGCATTTTGTCATCCTACCTAAATTTATCTTTTAACCATTAGCGACTTTGGTGAGGACAACAATGATTGTCAAAGTAGGTTATGAATCACTTATATGAAGATTACCTTCCATGAATTTACTGCTCCACATACCACTTAGGAATAAACAAGATCTTTGTCAGTTGACACAGTGCTAGTGATTGTGGAAATCGTTATGAGCAAATTAAAGGTCTCTCTATCCTAGTGGCGTACAAGAATTTGAGTTCATGCACTTCAGGTTTCTGAAGCAAACCTCAATTCCATACAGGTGCACTATGTTTTGTGCATGGTAAGACGGAGTTTTTGTTGGTTTACATGCCACAGATACAGAGTGACCTATGGCCTCATCATATATTCCACTGACACTGATGCTGTTGACTAGGCATGAAGAATACTTGCAGTGAGCCGCTCCGCCATGGGGGAGGTGAGATCGAGCAACATCCACACCGAATGACAATAGATTCTTTGACTGTTGGCATCATCATGATTTATGTCCCGCATTTTGCGGCTCATATACTTACATGCACACTGTTGGTTGGCCTCAGTACTTGATGCTAGGGTTGGTCTTTTCCTGGTTCATGCACGGGTCCTGGTTTTGCTTTGTGGGTAACATGCTGAATCTCAATTGATATTGTGGTGGACTGGTTCGTGTCCCACAATTGATGGAGGAGGGCCTCGAGTAAGAGTGAGCTCGTTGCTTGCCCACTGTTTGGGTCCTTCTCCTCACGCTATAGTTCGTTGGGTGTAGTTTGCTTGTGATTCATGGATCTCCACGAACGGACCTAGATACACACAGACCTCCTTCATGGCTATGGTTCGTGTGTCCTTTGCCTAACCCCATCCCTCCATTACGTTCCTCATTCCAACCTACTGGTATTAGAGCTTGTTGGGGAAACAAACGCTAGCTCAAAGGGGACGGTGTTTTGTGACACTGTCTCAGTATCCTAGGGACCATCGGCACCATGTCCGTCGCTCCGTGCCCATCTGCCGCTGTAGCTTAGTTGTGGCATCCAAGCACATTGCTTTTGTATGCATATGAGGGTGTGAAATCCACACTTACAACCGTCATCTTCAGCGTGATGGTTGCTCAATACTGTGCAAATCCATGCACATCTTTGGTGAGCAAGGCTCTTCTGGTCCTTTCGTGTGACAGCTGCAACAACATCGATGCAACAATCTAATACTTGGCCGCCGTAACTACTTGGAATGGACAATCTCGTGACAACCACCCTCTTTGTTGTAACCTTGGGCGTGTTGATGGTCCTACGTCATGCGAGTAAACACATGTCCGTGGTGGCTGAGGCCTTTTTAGCCCGTTATGTATCCGTTGCAACAGATTTTGGAGCAACAGTGAAGCATAATGCCACCACTCTCTTAGTAGCCATCCTCACGGCCACTGCTCTTTGCGTGATGGTAGCATCGTCCAGTGCCCATGTACACATTCCCTTATAGGTTGTACCCGTTCTTGGCCCACAGCCTACTTCCTTGGACAACCCAAAGAAACCTTGTGCCTACTGTGGCTTGGTACATCATGTGCCTACTGTGGCTTGGTACATCAGCCGGCTTCCTCGATTACCTTTTTGGGTTATTCCCTTCGTTTCTCAATCCTTATCTTCATCCCAGCTACAGGTGCTGATAGGAGAGTGGTCCCTGCTTTTGAAATGCCACTTTGGTGGTGTTAGTGGTTACAAATCTCATGATGCACCTAAGAAGGTGCATCATGAGATTCTTGGTGCCACCCTACTTTGTTCGGAATACGGGGAACAGAGCGAAATTTTCCAGTTGCGTCATCATTGAGGAACTGGTGGCAGCTTGTCCGTGTTCGAGCAAGTATTCTCACCTCAACAAGATCCATTAAGATACTTCTCTAAAATCACCCAGCACCCCTTCAGAGTGGGGTATTTTGCTATGGTTGAGATTTCCATCCCTATCTTTTGCACAAATCTATATAACAACTTTATCCTTTTTCACATTATCTGACTCATGCCGCTTCCGCTGTCATAGACGCCGCCGTAGCAATAGTGGCCACTTTTGCAGTAATAGCAAGGACATCACACGATTTTTCCCACCTGAGCAAGACGTTCTACCAAGGCCTACACCAAGGCCGCCATATTGATCGGGCCCATTGTAGCTACTGACATTGGCATACAAATCTTGACTATGGTAAATGCCATTGCCTTTATCACAATATCGATATCATATGTCATAAAAGTTGCCGAAACAACCATTAACACTTTGACAAGCTCTGCAGCTGCATAAACAATATCTACACCATGTCCAACCATCTGTTCAGTTATATTTACCATCTTCATAGCTGTTGTCTTTACCAACTTAGATGTGGCGTCAGTTGCTGGTATCCTTGCCATAGTGATTTTGGTTATTTCCAATGTTCAAGTCCTTTTTACTGTTGCTATTGCTATCATCCCACCTCTCCTTGCTTTTCTTCGCTCACCTGTTCCTGTTGCCTCTTGAGATCCGTTATGGCATACATCTCATATGGTATTCTGGTTCCTTTCTATCTGTTATTGCTTTATATTTGGAATGAGATTGGGAATTGTCCTGTAGTACTCTCCATACATATCCAGGGCACTCCCAATTTTTCAAACTTACTAGAGGGGGAAGCCTCTGCCAACTTTTTTTTCCATGAAGCTCCTCGTTCCTCACCATGCCTGGGGATGAAGAGTCCATCATACTGAATTTGTGGTATGAGAGTGTGTGTACTGTAAAGATTAGGCTTTTGTGTGTAGAGAGCACAGTCATAGCAGAAATATATACTTGGAGATAGTCTAGAAGCCAGAACTAGAAATCATAAGAAATGACAGTTTCCCTCCCATGAACAGAGTATAAGGTATTCATATTGTTTGGCTGCCTGTCCTGGCCCTAGCCTATTGCTCTCCTAGCTTGCCACAACAAGGTACCTGCACCTGTACCTGGTGTCCTACTTTCACTAATGCTTAGTGCGATAAGTGGGTGACCGTCAATTGTCCAGATCGACGGTCTAACTTGAATATCGGTAGTGGCTGTGGTCATCCTATCGTACACTCCATCGGTGGTACTACAACTGCCGTACGGTCACAATCACCAGTTTTACGTTCGTCATTGACCACGTCCGTGGTCAGAAGCTCGTCTCCGAGAAAACCCCTCGACGGTTAGCATAACTGTTACATTACTCGCCGAGAGAGTGGAATCCACCTTCGTATGGCACATATGAAACGACATACAAAGGTGCATGAAAAACACACCCCTGACGTGTTGAGCACATTCCCTCGCTTGCTCATTCGCTCATTTGCTTGTTTGCTCGCTCCTACGATCTGAATCTAAAAAAAACGGAAAATGTTCCAGATGCCTCTGAAACTCGGTTAAGATCCCAAGTATGCCCGAAGAAGATAGGTACCTCGTTACATTCGCCCCCTACTCCGTCGGAGGCATGACGTCCCGGCACGCATGAGGTACTCATGGAGAACAGTGTTGGTATCCCCAACATTAAAGTTGGCCTCTGTCGCTCAAGAGTTGTGCTCCACTGGGTACCCCTTCCACTACACTAGAAACTCGCGCTGACGTCCGCGTTGGCGGTCTACCAGAATCTTCTTCAACTCAAACTCCTCACTTCCTTCAACCTGTACATTAGGAGGTGGGGCTGTCTTACGACCCTGGAAGAAGGTATTTGGGTCGTGATAGGCACAAAGTAGGGAGATGTGGAACACCGGATGGATGGCATAGTGGACTTGCGACTCCAACTTGTAAGTCACGACTGACTACTTTCCCAGACCCATCTAGCATAGTTTGAGCTTTTGGCTCTTAACTTCCATCAGTTACAGGGTGGTAGGATTCAGCATCATCTGATTGCCCACTTTGAACTCCTCCATTGATCAATTCTTATCAGCCTGTTGCTTCATCTGCTTCTATGCCTTGAACAACCATTGCTACACCACGTCCCATGAGATGGTAAACCCATAAGCAATCTGCTGTACAACTGGAAGAGATGTTAGTGTAGGAAGGGCGGCTGGGCTAGGTGGTTGGTGGCCACAAACCACCTCAAACCGTGACTTCCCGTTGATGCTAACACTACTCAGTTGTAGGAAAACTCTGCCACGATGAGCTTCTCCTCCTAGTCCTCTCCATTTGGTGGGACCATGCTCCATAGCAGTTGCTCCAATATGTGGTTTGTATGCTCCACCTCCCCATCGCTCTGTAGGTGATACGCTGCGGCATGTTACACCCGCGTGTCTAGCTTCCCTATGAGATCTATCTAAAACTATGAAGTGAACGTGGATCATGATCCAAGACCATCAACTACACCACTCCATGCATCTTGATAACATGACTGTGGTGGAGTTGAGCTTTCCAAGCAGCCTTGATGCTCTCCTTACATGCGATGAAATGTGCCATCTTGGAGAACCGATCCATGACCACCAACACTGCGTTATTACCTTGCTGCATCACAGACACCTTGCCGATGAAGTCGAGTGAGATGTCTTACCATGGCCTCTCAAGAAATGATAGTGATTGTAGCTCCTCAAGTGGTTTGGTCCTTCGCACCTTGATGCGTTGGCACACATCGCAAGTGCTCACAAACCCCTTGTAGCCAGTCGCCATTGAGGACCACCTATATTGATGTGCCAAGGCTTTGAGCGTCTTGTCGAAGCCAAAGTGACCCGAGTAGTGGGTATCATGCGCCTCCTCCAGTAACAACTGCTTCAAGGATGCATAGTCTGGTACCACAATCTTTCTCTCTTGCTCCCTTTGCCCACTCATTCCATCCCATATGGCATCTTCTAATGCATCCCCTATGAACTCCCCGTCCATGCCATAGCCGTGCTTGAACAGGTTATACATGAATGGAGATCCAATCAGCACTTTGATGTCATCTAGGCTCAAGTTTGGCCTCCTCGACAGATATTTTACTAGATTTATCTTCATAGACTTGTATTGGATCTCGTAGTCAACTTCCTTTCAAGAACTCGATCCAACAAGTTTGTCGGTGACTGAGATTCGGCTATGTCTTCACGTACTTTAAATTATAATGACCTATGAAGACCACGTAGTGCCGTGACTCGAGGTAGCACCTCCAGTGCTTGAATACATGGATCACATCTAGCATCTCCATCTCATGGATTGCGTAGTTGAGCTCTGTACCTCACAGCTTGCGAGATGCATACCCACTTGGTCGTGACCCCTTTCTGTGATCTTGTATAAGCACCGTCCCAATTGCATAGTCGCTTGCCTCCATCGCCATGATGTACTCCTTGGATGAATCCAAATACACCAGAATCAGAGCATCACAAATTGTGGACTTGAGCTCCTCAAAGCTCTTTTGCTCCTGCTCGTCCCATTCCCACTGATGATCCTTCCTCAACAGCTCTTTCGCATCCTCTTTTGCGTACCCCCGGATGAATTTCCGACAGTAGTTGATAAACCATAGGAAAACCTGGATGTCACATGTACACTTGGTGTCGGCCACTGCTTCACTGTTTCCACCTCGTTTGGATCCATGCAGATTCTGTTTCCCCTTACAATGTATCCAAGGAACTCCACCTTCCTTTTCTCGAACTCACACTTGGAGAGCTTAGCAGAATATTCTCTCTCCAAAGAATTTCCAACACCTGTTGAAGATATTACTCATGCCCTTCTTGCGTTTGGGAGAAGATGAGGATGTTGTCGAGGAACACCACCATGAACTCGTCAAAGTGAGGGTAGAAGATCATGTTCATGAGGCTCATAAATATTGTAGGAGCATTGGTCAACCCAAACAGCATGACGAGGTACTATAAATAGATGTATCGCGTCTGAAATAATGCCTTTCCTACATATTATGTTGCAATCCGGATTTGATGGTACCCTAAGTACAAGTCAATCTTACTCAAGTAATGTGCTCTCCTCAACTGGTTAAAAAACTCCTCGACCCTTGGCATTGGGTACCGGTTCTTGATGATTACATTGTTTAGTGTGCGATAGTCCACACACACCCACAGCTCCCCTGTCTTCTTCTTGAAAAAGAGGAATGATGCATCATACGGTAACATCGTCGACCTGATAAACCCTGTTGTGTTAGGTCCTCCATCTGTTTCTTCAGCTCATCGAGCTCATTTTCGCTCATGTAATACGTAGCAAACATCATTGGTGTTGCTACCGGAACAAGTTCTTTTTTGTGGTTGATGTCCCGTTTTGGTGGTAAACCTTTTTGTAAATCACTAGGAAACACATCACTGTAGTTGTCCAACAGTCCCTTAATGCCTCCTGACAGTTTTGTTGCTGGTGCTTTCTGTTGCTTGTCCTTTGGTTGCTTTGCCTCTACTACCAACACTTCCACCTGTTCAACTACTGCCTTCTGTCACACCCACGTGAGGTACACTTGGTCCCTCTTGCGTTGACAAAACTTCAGCTGTACATATCTCAACTACATCACCTTGCCTGCCTTGGAGTTCTTCGCCTCAGCCCACACTGGCAAAATAATCTTCTCTCCGCATTTCTTCACTTCCACATGGTTGCACACCCAATTCATAGCAGGATTCCACCGGCGCAACCAGTCATGCCCCAAAGTGGCGTCTTAGCTATCCATTGGGTACGTGCGAAAGTTTACATCGCAAGAAAGCTTGCCCATAAGGACCCTCAAAGGCTTCAAAGACAATTTTCACTCCAACTCTCCATCCACCAACTTGGCCCTGGTTGGCTTCCAAGGTAGTTGTGCAAGCTTTAGCCTTTTTGAAAGATCATCGCTGAAGAAGGAGTGCAACGCACCGCAATCCAACAAAGTTTTCAGAAGCAGGTGAGTCTAGCGTCCCTTGCCATCCATAGATGAAGCTGGTGAATTTCCAATTTCAGGAGGGTTTTCGAAACGCCCCCGCTCCCTTCACTTTGCAGCAATACACCGGGCAGCTCCCTAGTTGTCAAAGGGATTTCGAGGCTGGTCTTTGCTGATGCAGATGAAGCTTTCTCAACAGTTGGTCATTCGTCGCCGGTTGCCATGTCCCTGCTGCTTCTTTGTACACTTCTCCTTGTGGTGCTGAGGCTTCCCATATCCAACAGTTCCTACCACGTGGCTTGCTCTGCTGCTAGTCTCCTTACACTAAGTCGATATCCATAGGGTCTGCTTGTTGGTGCTGTGCTCGATGCTGGATATTCTGTTGCTTCTTATAGAAACCCACTTGATGATAACGTAGCGCGTCAACACGCTCCGCATTGGCTACCATCACGTAGAACTTCAAGATTCTACTCAGTGCCATCGTGTGCTGAATTTCCACCTTCCATCCATCATGGTACTTGTCCGCCATCTCGGGTTCACTCATTTCCTCAATCTTCGAGCATAACACCAAGAAATGACGTGTGTAATCCTGGACTGAGCGGATCTGCTTCACTTGTTTAAGCTTGTTGCGTGTGACCATGCAAGTATTTACGAGATCAAACCAATATCTGATTTCTTGCTCAAATTTTTCCCATGTCATCGGCACGTGCGCTTCAACTTGTCTCGCGCCTGGTTGCCACAACATGGTATGTTGCACAGCTGCATTCCCACCTCCACCTTGAGTGGCTAGCATATTTAGCTGCCTCCACCACTACAATGCTGATCTGCGTAGTAGTGTCACCGCGAATGACACACACATAGTATTCTCCTCTTGAGGGAGACCTAAATTCCCAAATTAGTTATTCATGGTAATCCAGTTCCATACGCGTGCACCATTGACTAAGGGATTGAACGGTTACGGACCCTTTGGCATTGGTCTTGGCGGACTCCTAGGCCGGCCACCCGAACCTGTCCATCATCAGTCACGACTTGCAGGTCAGCCATCGGCCGATTGAGCCGCTCATTCTCCAGCTTGAGGACTCCCAGGTGGGCTATGATCTGCTGTAGGGCCTGTTCCATGGCTTTTGATGAATTTTGGACGTTGGAGATCCTAAAAACAAATGGCAGCACTTTGGTAGCGATAAAAAAACTTTCTGGCAGCAATTCTGCAGTCCGGGATGAGAATTGGACGTCTTTGAAGTGCATGGGAGTCACTCATTATCTTCCACGCACGCACGGTAAGCCGTGTGGATGTTTTAGAAATATGGTAAATACTTCTAGAGGTTGGCTCGTACATTAGATTCAAAGACTGGTCCAATGATCTCCCTCTTGTTCAGCCTCGATGTCGTCCGACGTACTCCGTGCCTTCAGCTCCTTGAAGATTGTAGACCTCCGGTAGCGCTTCTGTCTAACGCGTAGCTCTGGCTCTAATACCAGATGTGAGAGTCTGTGCCCTTTGAAGATTATGCCTTTGTCTGTGGAGAGTACAGTCGCAACAGGAAGATGGACATGGAAATAATTTGGATGCCAGAAATGAAAATAATAAGAAATGACAGGTTCCCTCCAATGAACAGAGTACAAGGTATTTATACTATTTGGCTTGCTAGTCCTGGCCCTAGCTTACTGCTCTCCTAGATTTTCACAAGCTACTTGCACCTGTACCTAGTGCCTTGCTTGCACAAAATGCTTAGTGCAATAAGTGCATGACCATGGATCGTTCAGATCGACGGTCTATCTTGAATCTTGGCGGTGGGTGTAGTGGCCTTGTTGTACACGCCATTGATGGTTAAACCTTTGACTGCGACCGTGCGACAGTCACAGTCACCGGTTTTGCGTTCGTCATTGACCGCGTCCGTGGTTGGGAGCTTGCCTCAGAGACAATCCCTCAGTGGGTAGCATAACTGTTACATTACTCGTTGAGAGGGTGGAAGCCACCTTTGCATGGCGTGCACGGAATGTCACACAAAGGTGCAGGCAAAACACGCCCCTGGCGTCGGGAGCCTGTTCAATCGCTCCTACGATCTGAATTTCTGAAAAATGGGGAATTCTCTAGATGTCCCTGAAATTTGGTTGAGGCCCCGAGTATGCCAGAAAAGGATAGGCAGTTCGTTACATGCAGGGTCAGCTCAACCAGGCTCTTGAGGCCCAGCATGAAGTTGAGGACCGCCCTCAAGTTCATGTATGACCAATCATCTCACCCCTGAAACTGTGGATCGACAAGTGTATTGGGGAGTGAACATATCAGTGAACATGGAAGTCTGACAAAACTTAGCACATAGTACATATAATCAATAATTTCTAACAACTTATACAAGGAATGTGTACATGGGCTGCAGTGACATGAATCAATGTTGATGATTTCTGAAAACTGGTTGCATATAGAAATACACCTTTTGATACACCAATTGTTGAGTGTATGAATTTAGGGTGATTAACCATACCTCCTCAAGTTAGCACAAATAAATGTTGCTTCTTTCACTGACAAGGTCGCCGCTGTTATGCTCAAGCACCTCCCCACCTCTCCTACTGTTGTTACTATTTCCAATGCTAGCACTTGTTCTGTTGTTTTATACACCCCCACTCCCACTAGCACCTTTGCTGCTACTAATTCTGATGTCACATGTGTTATTGTAATACCTATCACTACACAACTCCAACATGATTTCTGCTCACAACTGCGAGTCCTCTCCCCATGACTCGCTTTCTCTTCTCAGGAGGTATGCTGAAGTGCTTAGGCTTGGGGAGGGGGGGGGACATCTAATAGAGTAATACTTTCCTCCTGATCCTGCTATAGATGCTCCCTTTGCCACTGTCCCTACAGAAGCTACTTGCACTATTCGCGCTCTTATCTGTGCTGTACTCGAGCATCTTGTGGACGGCATTGGTGCTTTCAACCTCAATCTGTCTCCTGCCGACTAGGAGGCTCCATGCATGCCTATGCCATCCTGCACCGCTGTACCACCATCATCAGCCAAGCCCCTCAGAGTGCCCTCACTTTCCAGTTTCTCACAATTCTGATGTGTGCTGTCAAGAATGCTGACGTCTACTGAGCTCGCGGTCTCAAGCTTCTACGCGAGCTTGATGAGGTTGTCTTAGGGCAGTTTTCAGCCGTCCTCATTATGGACAACGGGTTCATCCCTGAGCTTTCCGACCTTCTTCGTGACGTCAAAGCAGACGAGCTGTAGAAGCTTGCTTCTTAGCCTGTCCCACCTAAGTCCCTGCCTGGTCTTGGTGCGCTTTGGGACTTCACCGCTAGATGCCTTGCCACATGGGGACCAGTCTCTAGAACAAGTGGCTCCATTGCATTGCAATCACAGGAGTCAATGTACTCACAATTGCCTCACCTGTCACCTTGTCCTCTATGATCTCTTCCACCTCCTCTTCCTCATTGAAATCTACGACTTCTGCCCTTGCTTCACAGGGCCGTGGGCATGGTGGAGATCATGGTCAGGACAAGGGAAAAGAGAAGGACCTTACCTCCTCTTTGGGTGTCCCCGGCGTTGTTGTCTGGTGGAACTGAAGCTCCATCGAGCATTCAATGTGTGCATTTCCCGCTCCCTAAGATGATCTTTGTCTCGTCCATGTCATGCATGTCTATGGGTCTCGTACCTCTGGTGCCTCCACGGCATCCAGGTCCAGGTCCTGTTGTCTATCCTCTTCCACCACCATAACCTTAGCAGAGGCTTACAATACCACTAGGGTTTTCCCCGGTCCTCCTCTTGTCCCATACCCTTGGGACTGGCCGCCTCCCTACGGTGCACCGACCTATGTTGGTCCTTCCTCCTTTATCTACATCGTCCCACCGTGGATCACTCCATCCTTGGATGTCTTAACTCCTACTCTAACGGTGTCTGTCGCTGGTCATGGTGAGCATCAGCTCGAGCAGTCTCTTCTCCAACTTCTTTGCCTTGGCGATCAGGGAGGTGAGAGTGTTGATACATTGACCAGAGTGTTGAAATAGTATGCACCTTGTCCACTGCCTAGCTGGCTAGCTACACATACAGACAAGGCATGCACTGCTCTGTGGAGTACGTCCCCTTGGTCTGTTCTGAGATGGGCCAGGAATGCACTGCCCATAATGGGTATGTCCCCTGTGGCTCATCATAGGAACCATACCTTTTTGGCATGGTTGAATAGGCACCGGAGTCTCAAACGAGAGATCGCGGGTTCAAACCCCGCGACGGCCACATTTTGTTGTGGCCAAAACTTGGACAGGAAGCTTCTATGAAGCTTACTAAAAGCCTGGCTTGAGGATGACACTTGGCGGTCTAAGGACGCGCCAAGTAGGATTGTAGGTTGAGGTTGGCTCCAGTGGAGCCACTACAAGCAGAAGCTTTAGCAAAGCTCTGCAAGTATAAAAGCCTGTACCTTGCATGCATCCATTTACAGTTCTTGCCTTTGAGACTCCTCACAGAGTGTCCAACCAAAGGTAGACACTAAAGACCAACATGCGGACTTCGTGAGGTTGCAAACCAAACGAACCTAAAGTGTGGATCCCTCGTTCGAGGGTGATATGTTATCTTGGTTGCAATACCAAGAGCGGTTGGCGGCCTCCCATGTCGGGACCCGTTTTCTAGACCGTTGCTATCCGGCGCATTGACA